>WAAB01017594.1:0-44100 GCA_013389865.1 Piaya cayana
ACGACAGCTTCCAGCTCTTCTTTTTTTATTCCCCATGTTGTATGCATTGGTGTAAATGCACTTCAGCTGAGCTGCTGAGCCTTCAGCCCTCTTAGGGGGAACAGAGTTTGTTCCCAATTGCCAGGTAACTGGAGTAGGTTGTACCAGAGTGTCTGTATCTCCTTTACCGCTCCGAGGTGCATTCTCCCCCGCTTTCTGTGTGTTGATGTGCTGGTGGTCCTCACCAGCACACCCTCTCCAAATCCCTAGTGCCCCACATCCAGGCTCACTCTTGCCTAGCCTGGTCTCGATCCCCTCCTCCTCCACATTTAGTTTAAAGCTTGATTTATGAGCTTAGGTGGGTTTTTAGCAAGGGCCTTAGCCCTGCTAGGAGACCCATGTGTCCCCACATTAACAACGTCAGGGGGTGCATGAGCCACCCCATGATCAAAGAAGCCAAAGCCCCTTTCCTCACATCAGGCTCTGAGCCAGGCATTAATCGAGTTCTTCTTTGTAGCTTCCAGGTCCTCTCTATTTAGCTTTGGGATGGAGCAGAACACTACCTGTGCCCCAGACCCCTCCATCATTTTCCCAATGGCCCTGAAGTCTATCTTGATGACTTTAGTCTTTCTTTTTACTAAGTCATCATTACCAGTTCAGACTACAATCAGAGGATAGTAGTCTGTCTCATGGACGAGGGAAGGAAGTTTTCTAGCTACCTCCTTCACTGATGCCCCTGGTAAGCAGCAGACCTCTCTGTGGAGCAGGTCCAGTCTGCAAATGGGTCCCTCTGTTCCTCTTAGGAGGGAGTCCCCTATAACAATCACCCTCCTCTTCTTCTTAATGGAAGATGTTATTATCTTTTTCTGAGGATGGTGTGGCCTAGGGAAAGATTCTAGGCTATGGTGGCCATCATCCTCAGGATTAGATTCCTCCTGCAGCACCTGGTACTTGTTCACCAGGGGGATCTTGGGTTTTGCTGTCTCGTTGAGGGGAGCATGCTTCCTTCGTCTGGCAGGAACTTGCTGCCATTCCCCATCTCTTGTAACCTCAACCTCGCAGTTTGCAGGTGGATGGTGATTGGGCATACCAGGTGCAGCAGGCTGCTGAGTTAGTGCGAGGGCACTGCTCCACTGGTCTATCTCCCTCTCACGTTCCCTTATAGTCCTCAGTCTCTTTATCTCCTCCCTTAACTCCTCCACCATACAAAGGAGTTCGCTCACTCGAGCATAGCTTTTGTCTTATTCTGCTTGCCCCTGCCCTTCATAAGTTATACAGTTACTTACCTTTGTGTGCTCCACAAGACTATGACCACAACTGGCTAAAAGGAGATGTATGGTGCAAAATGGTAGGGAACAAATTCTCCATTTCCTATGGTGCCCAGGAACCTGGAGTGAAATGGAAAGAAGTTTCATCCTGGAGTGCTCAGGCAATGGGTCTAGGCAGTTTAAGTGAAGGTTAGGATATTGTTTGGAGGATACTGAGTAATTAAATCCCAGTTGAATTTTTGCTAGTAGTAGGCTGGAGAAGTATTGACTTTTCCCCAGCTATGTAACCTGAAGAGCATACCTGAGCATATTTGTTGGGCTGTGTGAAAGAGGATGGTACTCTCACTGAAAGCCATGAAATCAGTCAGCAGCTTTATATAAAGAATGGTAATGATACCAAGTTAATTAGGAATTACTACAAATTAATATCTCTAAGATTTTTTTGGGGGGGTGTGTTTTGGTTTTTAGTTTGGTTTTTTTTTTTACTCTTTCTGGAAGTAAGAAACTCTCTACTTTAGTTTCTGAAAGCAGCAGGCATATTTTATCCATCTAAATCATGTTGATATCAAATGACCAAGCAATTGTAATGAACCCAGTTGCTTACATGTATCTTCCTAGCTAGCACTAGCACACACTCTGCTTGAGTATTGTGGTTGCCTGATAGGGGAGAGTTTGACCCCTTGAGGTAACGGTTCTGTTTTCCTTAGTAGATACAGGATCTACTCAAATCTTATATGCTTTAGAGGGTGACATACTCAGGCACATGTCAGTCAACCTCGCATTTGACCCTGTGGAGAGGGCAGGCTGCCCCTAACATTAATGCACAGAGTATGGAGAAGAGATTTGGAGACACCACATCACTGTTAATCATGCAGATTTGAAATCAAATCCCTTGCCCTTATTTAAGTTGGAAATACTTTAAAATCACATGGTACTTTTAGCAGAATCAGTCAAGTTTCATTCTACCTTTTTAAATAGTTATTGTTCTAACTCTGACCCACTAAACTGCTGTATGGTGTTCCTGCAAGCTGTTAAATGTCTGTCTCTTTAACGTCAGAGCTGGCTGCATTTTGGTGCTGGATGAATGATTCCTATATTCACAGCTAATAAGTGCTTTAGGATCCCAAGTATTAGCTGTGCAAAGGCACAGTACAGTCTGCAATTCTATGCGACATTTCAAGTGAGCACTATTCCCGAGATACTGAAGCCTAAGAGATCCCGCAGGACAAAGGACACAGAGAAATGTAATTGATTGTAATGAATTTATTGTGTATGTGTCACCACTTGTCTCTACTGAATAAAATCAGAAGTGTTCAACACTCCATTAACACAAATTACAGGGTCCTAGTCTTCTAGAGAGAGACAATAAGGCCTACACCTGCTAGAACTGTGAAGTTCTTCGTGATCCCATTACACAGCTCACTGACAGGCATCATAGACTCAAGCGGTTTTGGATTTGTTTCAGTATCCTAAATATTTAGCAAATTAAATAGAATTGGTCAGATTTACTTCTGTGGCAATTCCATTGGAATTAGTAGAGATATATTAGGGGTGGAGCCTTCTGTCAGAGTAAGACAAAAGATGTTAAGTAAATATGACACTGTCAAAGTAACTTAACCTAGTTAACCATACACACAACAATCTTCAAGGTGCCTGTTTTCTGTGTGAGCATGGGCAGTACAGGGATGTTGTGCTGATGCTTGGAATTGATCGCTTTGCAGAGCCTGTCTTTACTCAAGCAAATTTTTGATAAAACCTGTTTATACAATGTAAATACTATTTCTGTTTATATCCCTGTAACCCTTCCATGTGGCTTTGAGCTACTGTGTCCTCAAGAAAGATGAGAAGACTGTACAGCTTTGCAACTGGTCTCCAACAGTGCAGTAAGGGAAGTATGTATGTTTACCTTTATCTTAACAGACCAGCTTAGGATGGAATTAGGCCACTTACCAAATTGGCATCTAGAATTAACACTTTGTTTGATGAAGTATCAATTTAATGAAAACTCAGCTCATTGAAATTTAAGGGGTTTCCAGCTCAGCCAAAATTCAGCTCTTCATCCCATTGTTAAAAGGTTAGATCAGAGTTCAGTTAAATCACCCAGTTCTCAGTCACCAGCATCTCATGCTACCAAACTACTAGAATCTAGACTAGCTCATCTCATATCTTTTAAATCATTCCACAGGCTGCCATAAATGTATCAATATTTGATATCTGAACTGTTTTTGTTATATATCAGTATATCAAAGTCAGTGACTGAGGGTTCCCAACCAGTCATGTTTCTGCTGGTGAAACTGTACCTATATCCATTTTCTGTTTGCAGCGTGATGACAACCAAATCTGCTTTAGAATAGCTATTTTTTTAGATATGGTAACCAAATGAGCTTTGGAATTAGGTCATTTTCCTGTCTGAAGACAGGATCTCCTCTTATTTGGGAGTGGGTCCCCTATGAAAAAAATATGCCTCTAAGTTTTACACTATTGTTCCTTCCTTTCTCCAGTTTCTACCTGCTCCACAGTCCTTTCCACATGATGACATTCAGAGAGAGGGTAACCAGAGAGTCCTGGAGGGTTTTGCCAGAGAGCTCAAGGGACTGGTATAACATAGACAGTGCTGTTCTCTTCTAGGTGTTTATTTCCACTTATCCTAGGATGCTTCCACCTGACAGTTGCTTTGTGATGTGGGAATTCTGTCATTGGCTCTCAGTTTGGTTGGCAGAAGACAGGTGTCCACAGCTCATCAAAGGGAGAGGGACGAGACTGAATGGACCATGGAGACATGAACGAAAGCAGGTCTCTTCAGGTCATGGTGACACATACTGGTAGGGCTGGTGTGCATAGAGTCTGTGCTGTCCTTTTCTTTCAAGCAAAGGCAGAAATACACTCTTCATGACACCTCCCCTT
Source organism: Piaya cayana (assembly GCA_013389865.1). Classification (NCBI taxonomy): domain Eukaryota; kingdom Metazoa; phylum Chordata; class Aves; order Cuculiformes; family Coccyzidae; genus Piaya; species Piaya cayana. The sequence continues at coordinate 4,152 of WAAB01017594.1, forward strand.
ATTGCTAACCCTTTTGTTAAAAATGTTAGAATTAAAAATACCTTAGATGTTTCCTCTACAGGAATGACAATGATCTGAGCTGTAATAATGTTTGCTTTGTTCCTCCCACTCCTTGTCATCCTTCTTCCCCTTCCACCCCACCCGGGTGGTTGGGGCTGCACCAAACAAAGGCAGCAGGTCTGCTGATCCCTCTTTCAACCCAGCTATTAGCATCAAAGAACAAAAGCAAACAACAATGGCTTGCTGCTCAGCCCTTTATAAAGACACAGTAAATGGGCCCTTGTGTAAAGGATAAAGCAAACTCTGCCTTTTATTTGGTTAAGAGACAGACCTTTCTGTGTTTGAAGTGTTCTCAGCTGGAGGAAGTAGAGAAACCTCCATCCACACGGCAGCGAGTCCCATGGTCACTGAATTTTTTGTTAGCCACGGGTTCTTCAAGATGCTCCCAGTTTAACTGGGGAACACTGTACCTCCTGAATCCCTATGACAGGCAGGAAATCCTTACGGGGGAGGAGGGTAGTGCTGATAGAAGATGGAGGAAGTGAGGACATGTTTTAAACAGTCCTTTTAAAAACAAATCTGAAAAACATGAAGAGAATTTGAGAGAATGTCTCAGATGACAAGTGTTGAAGGACAGTTGACTCAGCTCCCCCAGCTTTGTCACTGCCTATTTGCCATCTCCATCTTCTACCTTTCTTAGGAATTAGATTTCTTCTAATGGTGAAGCCACCAGCCATAAGGTGCAGCATCGGAGGTTTCTTATTAAGTCTGACTTCTGTCAACATATGCAACCACAGTTTTAATTATGCACCCTGGTGGAGTGGCCTACCACACTGCGGAGGTAGTGTAGGGTTTCCTGTGTGGCCTTGTATGGTAATCCCAATTGTATGCCACAGTGGTATTTATTGTAGGGTCTTTAGTGAGGACTGACTGGCTATATGACATTTTTGCCTTCATGAAGAAAGCAGTGCTTTCTCATGTTTGTTTTAAAATAAAAACCAAATACTTTCACGGTTTGAAGATCAGCATTTGCCAGCAGATACCACGGGGGGGGTGTCTGCAATACAAGAAACTTCCTTTGTGTTTAGTATGGGAAGTAACAGTAATGACCTGGGCTTCCACATGGGTAAATACTGCAAAAATGTCACAGAGATGACAACAGTGACTTTTCTGATGCAGCTAGTGTATACAGAAATTATGTTGAGTGGAAACTTTCCAAAAAAGATATAGCGAAAAGATAGTTAAGACTAAAGCCAGTTAGGATTGGAGACACCTGCTCATAGGAACATTGGAACAAAAAATGGTAAATGGAAATCCCCTTACTGTCTGCTCCCTGTTACTTTCCATTGAGAAACAACATTTTAGAGATGCTTGCATAGCTCGGAACACTGCATTGTTCCCCATTTTAACAGCTTCATGACCTGTTTAATTCACACACAGTTAAATAAGTATTATTTCAAGTGGTATATCAGTTACTGCCCAGTGCCTCTTCTCTTATTTGCTTAATCTGTTTATCCCCTGCTTACCCTTGGTTAGCTCTTTCCTTTGCTTCTTCTATCTGCTGATCCTTTTTACTCCCTAATCAGTCCACAAATTTCCTCCTGCAGCACAGACAACCTGGTGAGGCTGCCTGCTGTTCCTTGGCCCCTGAGGTAGCCCAGGCTGCAGCCGTGCATGCTCCTTTGTCAAGTGTGTAGGAAGGCTAAGAGGACATCATAGATCTAGAGCTTTGTACCTGCTTAGAATAGGCTTTGGGGCAGCTTCTGCATTACCAGAAAAATGTGTAGTACATTATAATGCTCCTTTCCTCCTTTCTTTAAATGTGTGATCATCTTCTCTGACTGCCACTGATGTTCCCTAGCAATGCTTCAACTCAGGCCATGGCTGTGGGCTTGTAAATTCTTTGGCATTTTCTTTTCCTACCTAAAAAGAATTACTTTCAGGCAAACTTTCAGTGTTAAGTGTCCTTCCAGGCTTGCACACCAACGCACCAGTTCTTAGATATAATTATATGTTAAAAGAGGAAAAGCAGCAAATAACACTCATCAGATCTGACATATGTGTTTAGTAGAAACTATGGAAATGAAATGAGTTGATGCAACAGTCCCTCCCTTCTGTGCATTGTTTCATTTGGGTTATTACCTCCTTAGAAAGGGATAGCTTGATATATGTGTGATGTACCACAGGGATGTGTCCTCGAATGGTTCTTGAGGCATTACAAAGTGATGAACAAAAAGCAACAGAAAGAGATAAATCAAAAGCAACATGCATGGGAATCACTCACCACTGACTTGAAAGTATCTCAGGACGACAAGTGGCACCAGTTTCACAGCAACACAGCTAGTTTGGGCAGGAAGAGGGAATACTGATGGAAATTGGAGGGAATGCTTGGGGAAGGAGAATTCATTCTTAGACCATGGTGTGTAACCAAAGCACTCAGTGTGTCATGCTCCTAGACTTGTGGCAGAAGTGGTCTGGGCATTGTTAATGTATGCTTTGAAGTCTTGAAAGATGATACATGCAGCAACACAACTCCTGGGCAAGGTACAGGTCTCCAGGGAAGAATGCTACCTAAAGATATGACCCCACTGTATCCTCAAGCAAGCTAATTTTTTACTTTGGAGGGCTGCCTTGGGAGGAAGATATTAATCTAGACTAATCCCATGAGGTTTAAGGGGTTCTTCCCTCATGGTGTTGTGAGTAAGTGTAGCTATTCAGAGCAAGACTAATCTTGGGATACTAAAATAGTAGAGGGGTATTTTTTAATGTACATTCTCTGGAGTTGATGGGCTTTGCCCGAAATAGATACTACATGAAAAGATATACCTTTCTGTGAGTGATACTATCATGTACATGGTCTTGCTCCTCTCTTTATTAAAGGACTAATGTATTCTGGGATTTGTGTGAATGATTCTGAAAAGCTATCTTATGACACAAAGAGAAATAATATTGAATGACATTTGGTCTGATTTCAGCATCTTGTGAAAAGACAACATGTGGGATGTGCAAGCCTCTGGCACTCCTCCCCCACCCCTGCTGCTGTCTGCAATGAAGGATGCTCTTTTGGGAATGATGGGCAGGAGGAATGAAAAGGAATGGACTCTCTTCTAGACTCCAGGACTATGTTGAGTGTCTTGCACCTGGTCATAAATTCACATTGCCCCTCATAAAAGGGGAGCAGGTTCTTTTCTTTTTTTTCCTGAAAACTTGCTTGAATTTATGTGCAATAGAAACCTACTGCAGGCAGGTTTGGTTTTGTTTCTTTCTTTTGCATTTGTGTGTGAAAAACAGTAGAATATTTTAACCAATATTCTTACAGGAACTGATGTAGCTTGGTTCTATCTGATTCCAGGAACTCTCTCCGGACAGATATGATGGTGGATTCACTTGTACATGCACAGTGGAGAGGGAGCCAGTGCCTCCTCCCTTGCATGGCTGGGTGATTGGCTGCAGATGGGTGGCCTTCAAACAAACCTAATTACTTCTGGTTTTGCATGAAATTGATTTCCATGCAAGGATGCTGAGTTGCTGTGTGCATCTCTAATGGCTTTTCTCTCTTCTCTCTCTCTCTCTCTCTTTTCCTTTTCTCCCTTCTGCTTGCCATGAAAACACCTCGACAGATGTCAATCATATTCCAGGTAAGTGTTGTTTTTGCTGAGCTGAAAGGCTGCTCTTTAAGGAGTGGTGGTGGGCAGTTACCAGGGGCAGAAATCTCATCCTGCTTCTTAAAAGTGTACAGAACAAATCTTCGTAATGGACATCACAGGGTCTGGATTGTGAAGTCTTTGCTAAAAGCAAGGCTTCACAATAGCAAAGCTCACAAACTTCCCTCTTCAGAGATTACATTGTGTTGGTCAGATAAAGGGATGCTGTCTGGATGAAAATCACATTAAAATGTTGCTTGTATTGCTCATTACCTGGCATTGAACATTGCATTATATAGTTTATTTCTGATACATATGTGTGTAATCTGGCATACAAATCTAGTTCAGTCATTTTCTTTCTCCTACTGCAGTCTACTCCGTTGGCTAGCCCCACTGATACCTTGTTGAGTTTCATTTCCACTAACAGAGGAGGGTTTTTTTGTTGTTATTTCATTTTAGTTTTTAAAATCCCAAGAGTATCTTTGTGGCTGAATGTGAATGTGCGATCTTATTTAGGTGACAAAACTTTAATTCCTTACAGGGCACAAATTATTAATCTAAAAGGAATAAAGGATTTGTGTTTTATTTGCTTGTTTATTTGAGGAGTCCTTCAACACAGAAGTACTTTACCACAGAGAACTCCAAACCTCCCTCCCCTGATTGTTCTCTCATTGCTGAGAGGATCTGTGTCTCCAAACTCCAGCTACAAGAGTTAATCACTTCTTGTAGCTGAAGTTTGAAGTTAATCACCAGTTAGACCACATTACTCTGTAGTACACATCTGGTTGCCAACTGAAGCTTAAGAAACTAGCTTTTACCTAATGCTCAGACCACTTCACCCAGTTTATCATTATGTGAAATGGCAATGAGAACCTAGGGAAGTGGCTGGCATTGCCCTGGCTGGAGCAAGATGCTGGGAGCATCAGAGCCCTTTTACTTCTCAGCTTTCTGCATAGCTTTTGCTAAATCCAACCTGGACATGGGATGCGTTCTCCATTCAGTTTGCCTCTTTCCTACACTTGGATAATCAGATTTTGTGAAACACTTTAGAGAAGTGCAGCCACTTGGGTAATTTCCCTGTGTGTTTAGTCTTTTGGCTTCTCTTGTCAGCCTCCTGTCATTCTACTGAGGTCCTTTGCATTCTGTGTGCATCTCAGCTGGCAACAATGGGGATGGAAGTGACCAAATGGTAAATGTTGCCTGACATGCCTTGGAAAGAAAGACTCTGTGAACTGTAACACTGAATCTTTTCAGCAAGCCATGGGGCTGGACATGTACATTCTCTGCACCAATCTGAGGTGTACATGAACCCCCATCTCTCCTCATCATGACAGGATCTGACAGGACATGCACCAAGGGCTTGGGGTCACAAGTGTTTCCACCACATCCTGAAGCTCTTGGTGTCTGTGGTGGGGAGGATGGTTAGACTGGATAGGCATGGCCTTGCTGTGCTCTGCCAGTAGGACTTGTGGTATAAAGTCACGCACCAGTGTTGCTTCAAACATGAGGGCCATCTCTGAGGGCTGTCTCCAAGACCCACATAGTTTGCAGTGGACAACAGAATCATAGAATCATAGAAGAACCAGGTTGGAAGAGACCCACTGGATCATCGAGTCCAACCATTCCCATCAGTCACTAAACCATGTCCCTCAGCACCTTGTCCACCCGTCCCTTAAACCCCTCCAGGGAAGGTGAATCAACCACCTCCCTGGGTAGCTTGTTCCAGTGCCCAATGACCCTTCTAGCACAGAAAATGCACAGCAGAAGCAGCAAAACATTTAGTGCTCTCCTCCACTCCACTCTGTTCACCTTGGCAGTGTAAGGGTTGACAGGACATTTGCTCCTCAACCAGTGCCCTCTCCTCCTGCCCATCAGCTCCCTCCCTCTATGGTTCATCTAAATACTGGAGTGCTGGGAAAAGTTTGGTGTCAGTAGTGAGGGGGAGGATGTGGAGGAAGATGCTCTGTGAACCCTCCTGGACAGCATCACTAGTAGGGGCCCAAGCAGAGAAGGCACAATGAGGACAGGACCATGCTGCTGTTACTGTGGGTACCCTGGAGCAGTCCATCCTTCTGCTCTCTGAATGGGCTTTTCTGCCACACTGCCCTCATATTCTTATAATTTATATGCTTGGATATGCATTTTTTATTCTCCCCATCATACACATATGTTCTTGTTCTCAGGACTGCTCTGTGCTTTCTCACGTGGATTTCTAGTCACACATGAGTACTCTTTTCCATGTGCTCTGTATATTTTCAGGCTACAATTAGCTGCATGTCTTTATTTGGCTCTGTAACTGCTCCTAGATAGTCTAATCCATCTACTCAGCTGCATTTGCTGGTGTTGTGTGACTGGGCAGTGGTGTGGGCCACCAGGAGGCTTTGGGTAGGCACTTTCTCTCTATGTGGCTATGCAGAGTCTTTCTTCCTATCTGGCCATCCAGCTATCTGTATTGTGAGGACAGAGTCCAGGCCCCTGTCAAAATGGTTACTGTAACCGTCCACTGTTTGCAAGACAAACTATTGATTTTATAAGGTAATAATAGCCGTTTACTCACTGTTGGGGTTTAACCTGGCAGGAGGCTGAAACAACTGCCCAACCATTTGCTCTCTCCTCCCCTAGTGGGATGGGGGAGAGATTAAGTAAAAATAGGTAAAACTTCTGGGTTGAGATAAAGGCAGTTAAATAGGACAGAAAAAGATGATGATGATGATAAAATAATATATAAAAAAAGCAATGCGCAGGATGATTGCTCACCTCCCATTGCCCTGCTAATTCCCGAACTGTGGCATCCCCTGGCCAACTTCCCCCACAGTTATATACTGAGCATGATGTCATATGGCATGGCATATCCCTTTGGCCAGTTTGGGTTGGCTGTGCCCCCTCTCAGCTTTTTCCTGGCAGGGCATAAGAAGCTAAAAACTCCTTGAGTAGTATGAGCACTGCTTAGCAACAACTAAAACTTAAATGTTATCTACGTTATTCTCATACTAATTCCAAAACACAGCACTATACCAGCTACTAGAAAGAAAAATAACTCCATCTCAGCTGAAACCAGGATGCCCACAGGCAGAAGAACTGCTGTAAAGAGCCCCTTGATTAACTGAGTATTTTTATTGTTGAATAAACTGTTTAGAGCTATTTCCCCATAAGAGAAGACGACTGTGATTAGACTGGGACTAGCAGCAGTGAGGACCACAGGGCTTTGATGGGCCCAATTCCCGCCTAATGCAGAGGAGTTGGTCTTGTTCAAAATAAACAGAAACATTTAGTATGACCCTTCCCAGGCTGTGAGGTCTCTGCTTGTGAAGAAGGCATATCCTGGCAATAGGGGTTAGTGTGCTACACTTCTTTCAAGACCCAACTGAAGGCTAATTTCACAAATTCAAGGAGTTTGTCAGATGTTAGCCCAGCTGCCTTGCAGATGTTATGCCCCTGGTAACGAAATAACAACACTGCATTGTAAGCAGCAAAAGAAAATTTTTAGAGTAGAGCCTTGGAGTTGGGGGTGTCTTTACTCAGATGGGTCACTCCATTGTGTTGTGTTGTGTAAAGGAGAAATAGCTTCTTTCAGTACTTCAGTTTTCCATTCACAGTTATAGCTACAGCCTCATCCAGCTTCACAGCACGCTTAGAGATCTTGGATGGAACACTGTGGAGGTTAAGAGCCTTGTTACAGAGGTTAAGTGCCTTGTCTGAGGGGTGGTATGCAGCACAGACTAGAATGGATACCTCTCACCTCTGCACAATATCTGCCCCTTCTTTGCACCTTCTACTCTTCACCAGTGATGTAGGTGCTGAAAGATGAACTATTTGGAGAAAAACAGCAGGTTGAGAAGCAAGTAATAGGCTTCTGTCTCATTTAGCTTCTTTTTTTAGTGCAAGAATATATGGGAGAGAGAATTAATTATGGGTCCTAGATATTATAGTGACTGATATTGATACTTAGGGGGTGTGGAAGTTTAAACAGTTTTTTTCCTATTCATGCCTTTGTGGGAGAGATTTTCAAATGTTAATGAGAGGAGGACAAGAGATAAAGTTTCTGGATATTTTACTGTCGTGATTTTATTGCTGACTAGAGTTTTCCTGTAACTGAATGGACACAGCCCAGTAGAAATGACCTAGTTAGTTAAGGCCCTGAGGAAAAATTAGTCCTTGTTTGCCTGAATAACTTCCTCATAAGGATACAGAGATCCTTGAAAGCATAAGCATACTAGCACTTTTTTTCATCCAGATCTTTAGTCTTTTAGACTCCATCTTTTAATGCTTATTTATTTTCTTCATCTTAGGGGTACTGTTTTAGTCTGTCTCTCTAACTCCATGTCACGTGTCATTGGGTCATTTAAACAGTAACTGGATGCTGGCTTCTGCTTCCTTGAAGCCGGACTCTGTGTTTTGGGCATGAAAATGTGTGCGTTGTCTTTCAGCCCATTTGAAATTTCCTGTTTGCAGAAGGTACTAGGTGAAAGTAAGAATGCTGTATATTCAGTGCCACTTATATGGAATCATAGATTAGTTAGGGTTCAAGGGACCTTAAAGATCACCTAGTTACAACCCCCCTGCCAGAGACAGGGATATCCCACTAGATCAGGTTACCCAAGGCCCCATCCAACCTGGCCTTGAACACCTCCAGGGATGGTGCATCTGCAGCTTCCCTGGCCAGGCTGTGCCACTGTTTCACCACTCTCATGGTGAAGAAATTGTTCCTAATGTCTAGTCTAAATCTGCCCTTCGCCAATTTATACCCATCCCCCCTTGTCCTATCACCATGAACCTTTAAGAATAGTCCCTCTCCAGCTTTCTTGTAGGCTCTTTTCAGGTACTGGAAGGTCGCTATAAGATCTCCTCTGAGCCTTCTCTTCTCCAGGCTGAACAACCCCAACTCTCTCAGCCTGTCCTCATAGGGTAGGTACTCCAACCTTCCAATCATCTCTGTAGCCCTCCTCTAGACACATTCTAACAGTTCTATATCCTTCTTATGTTGAGGATTCCAGAACTGGACACAGTACTCCAGATGAGGTCTCACAAGAGAGGAAGAGAGGGGCAGAATCACCTCCCTTGACCTGCTGGCCGTGCATCTTTTGATGCAGCCCAGGGTACAGTTGACCTTCTGGTCTGTGAGTGCACACTGCCAGCTCATGTTGAGCTTCTCGTTGACTAGCACTCACAAGTCCTTCTCTGCAGGGCAGCTCTCAATCATGCCATTCCCCATTGTGTACTGAAAATGAGGATTGACCTAACCCAGGTGTAGGACCTTGCACTTGACCTTGTTGAACCCCATGATGTTCACAGAGGCTCACTTCTCTAGCCTGTCCAGGTCCCTCAGGATGATATCCCATCCTTCCAGTGTGGCAACTGCACTACTCAGCTTGGTATCATCTGCAAACTTGCTGAGGGTGCACTCAATCTCACTGTCAATATCATTGATGCAGATATTAAACAGCACTGTTACCAGTATGGACTCCTGAGGGACACCACTTGTCATGGATCTCCATCTGGACTTTGAGCCATTGACCACTACTCTCTGAATACGACCATCCAACCAATTTCTTATCTGCTCATCAAATCCATATCTCTCCAGTTTTCAGAGAAGGATGTTGTTTGGGACCGTGTCAAAGGCTTTACAGAGGCCTAGATAGGTCACATCTGTTGGTTTACCCACGTCCACTGCTGCGATTACGCCATCATAGCAAGCCACTAAGTTGATCATACAGGTGCCCTTTGTGAAGCCATGCTGGCTGCAATTAATCACCTCCATGTCCTCCATGTGCTTTAGCATAGCTTCTAGGAGGATTTATTCCATGATCTTCCCAGGCACAGAGGTGAGGCTGACAGGTCAGTTGTTCCCAGGGCTGTCTTTTCTACCCTTTTCAAATATGTGCACAATGTTACCCTTCTTGCAGACACCAGGAACTTCTCCTGATTGCCATGACTTTTCAAATATCATGGAGAGTGGCTTGGCAACCACATCTACCGCATTGCCTCAGGACTCTGGGATGCCTCATCAGGTCCCGCAGACTTATATGTTCAGGTTCCTCAGTTCGTCATGAACCAGATCCTTCTCTACAGTGGAAGGGGATTTACCCTCCTGGTCACCATCTTGCTGTCCCATGACCCAGGAGGGGTGAGGAGAGAAGTCATTGGTGAAGACTGAAGCAAAAAAGTTGTTAAGTACCTCAACCTTTTCCTTGTCAGTTGATACATGATCACCATTTCCATTGATCAGTGGGGCTATATTCTCTTTGACCTTCCTATTTTGATTGACATATCTGTAGAAACCGTATGGATTGTACATGGATATGTCACAACCTCGACCAACACACTCATGTCCGGCATGTTTGAAATCATTTTGTATAGGCTTGCAATCTTCTTCATAGGTGTCACTGTGGTTTTGATTCTTGTATATCCTTTGCACAGGCATTGTTCCCAAATCATGTTCTCTCGCACTGAAATCGGAGTGTTTTTCAGCTCGGTGCACAGCTATGTGCAACCAAATAGCAGTATTGATCACTGAGGTCAGAGTAAGAATTCACATAGCCCAGAAGCCTCTTTTTATCAAAGTAGATGCTTTGGAAGATATTTAAGAAACTACATTAGTGTTGGTATTGTCCTTATATACCTTTGTGGTTTCTGGTAGTTGTTGTTTTAAGGACTCTCTGACTTGATACTACATGCAGATCATGGTGTTGTACAATCATAGATGGGCTTATTTTCTCTGGATGTGTCCATTTTTTTTTCCTTAAACTACTTATATGTTTAACTCCACAGTATCCTGTGATAACAAGAACCATTGTTTAATCATTTAAATGTGGGAAGTAATTTCTTTGACTTGTTTTTACATCTGTTACTTAAGAATTTAAGTCAGTCATTCATACTCCTTGTGTTCTGACAAACAGGGGAAAAAGTATTCCCTGTTCATCTACTTTGTATTATTTGGGATTTTACCTCTATCTTATAAATTGTCTGATAAATCTTTCCCAAGATGAGGAATTCTATTCCATGCCTAGCAGTTCTTCTTTTCCAAACTTGTGCACCTAGATGATCAGATACTCTGATTTGACACACATCTTCGTATAGGTCAGCCATAAAATACATTCACCTTCAGGTCTTGCTACCTGCACACATCCTTTTGTGTATATGGCTGTCTTTGTGAACACTTGCATGTTTATTTTCATGCTTTCAAACACCACCATGTTTGTAGCCCTCCCTGTGTGATTGCTTCTAGCGATATGTCACATGCAAAGTCAGAATACTGTTTCTGCCGTGGGGGAAAGGAGATAGTATGGTTTGATCACTATTTCTGCCCATAGATGTTTGGGTAAAAGACTTTGTCTTTGGATTCTGCCTCATCTCTTATTCCTTTGACCATTTAGAGTAGGTGCCACTCACCCTGACTCACTGACCCCAATAATGACAAAACCTACCCTGGAATTACATAGCAAAGGAAGCAAAGGGGGTGGGAAAAGAGGAGCTAGCACAGCTGCTGTGTGTAATTGGATTGGAAGTGGGCCTAGGGCTACAATAACAAAACTGCACTCCCGACTGGCCTCACTGTTGGGACCTGAAAGGAGCCTCTTGGCTGTTGTGGATATCTTGGCTGAATCAAACAAAAATGACTGCTCCCCAGCCTGTGATACTGTTTTACCCAGCATCATGTATGCCAGCAGCCAAGAAATTGGGTCATCCTCTTGGCTAAGCTAACCCGTCTAGGAGGTCAAAGGTCTGAAATAGGTCTAGGAATGCTTTTTTCTCATCATCCATTCTTCACATCTCTTAAGGTAAGGGTTTTGCTTCTTCCACTGAGTCCCATCCTTTGGCCCTGCTGGAATGACCTCGTTTTACTATGTGGATATGCTTAGGGGGTCTTCCTTAGTCTTTGGGTTTTAGAAAACGTCAGGATCCCTATTTTAAGAAGGACTGTATAGGAGACAAGGGACTTGTCATTTCTCTTCCCTAATTAGAAAGGGCAACTGCAGATTAAGATGAGGTAAGACGTTTAGAGGAGGAAAAAAGCCTATTTCTTAAGGAAGTACTAGTTTTAGGAAATTAGGGAAGGAATAGTAAACAATAGACTTAATCACTCATCAGACTTCTCATCTCTATGGTAGATAATTTTTTTTTTGAAGAATCTTTGGTTTACATGATTTCTTTCTTCCACTCTACCACAAAAGATTTGTAAACATATCCTAGACTAGAGAACACGATGCCCTGCCTCAGACACAGACTGCAGCTGGCCCTGTTATTGTTTGAATGGGTCATGGAGCCTGATACCCAGAAAATGATCGTCTATGGGCAAGCCTGCCCCTGAGGAGAGTTGAGCTGCTGCTGCCTGGCAGTCTCCCTTCCCATTCATTAAGAGCTTTTGGGCTCATCATCTGGCAGCATTATTAAAAGGGAAATACTGAGGCTGTCTGCCTTAACAGAGCAGTTCAGCAGTGTACGCACACCCACGCACATGTACACACCCCAGAGCATGGGGCCAGTAATACAGGGCAGGCTGTAATTAACTAGATGAAGGAGTCCATCTTCCTTTGTTGCTACAATCAGTTGTCACTCTCAGCTGTGTTTTGTGCTCTCACTACCTTCTTGGGTTTTACAGCTTTATTTTTCCATTTTAGTGCTAAGTACCCAAATGTGGTTCAGGGGGAGAGTAGGGGGGAAGCAGTGTGCTGAGGTTCAGAGATTTGCCTTCATTTTTTCCTCCACCCTGAAAATTGCCCCAGTACATCTATATATATGATGACTGCTGTTTAACTACATTACTTTTTCCATATCATTTACTCTGAAACTACTTAAAAAAATGTCCTTCTGGCTTCATGAGTATTCAGTGTTGGCCTTTGATACTTTGTACAGTTAGAGCCACTTAATTTTACTATTTTGATATAAAAAGCAGACGATTCACAATTTTTTTTAAACAATATAGTTATTTGAAATGTGTTACTTTGAGATCAAGAGAGATTAATATTAACCTTTAAGAAAATAATACTCATTTGGTAGTAGGTTAAAGAAATATCAAAAAACCTTACAGACCTAAAAAGCACAAACCAGTTGTGGTAGATCATGGTCAGAGAGCAGAATTTATGTGTCTCTGCCCTCAGCAGTGGACATATTATTTTAATAACAAACCAATGTTCTGAAGAAGTACAGAAGCAGACTAGTTTCTCTTCATATGACTACTGAAAGTCTGAAGAAGCTATGGCTCCAAAGACTGAGCACAAGCAGATGCTTATCATTATCTAAGAAACCTATTGAGAACCTCCTTCCAAAGCTTGCTGTCCACTATTTTTGTTGGGCAGCAGTGTTGCCCAGCCCAGTAAATTACTATAAAGATGACTAGACTGTTTTAGAAAAAGCACACAACTCCTTGACCATTGTGGCTCATGCCTGTTTGTGTCAACCTTTTCCCAGTTGTACACTGGCTGGATATTCAGCCTTGAGCCTTTAATCAGGGTTTCTTAGATTAAAAGGAGAGTGTGTTTTGCCTGGATTTAAGCAGAAACACAGATTTTCTTACAGAATTTCCCTGGAATGGGTGGCTCTTGGCACAAACAGTGGTTTTATATATGAATAACATGCTTTGAGGCCTGATGAATTAATTTAGTGTCCTGAGGCTGCTGAAAGCTTTGCTGGCCTTTATGGTTTATACCCAAATAGTACGGTGATAGATGTCCCCTTCTGGCAAAATCTGATCTAGTTTGCAGGTCTGAGCATTTCTCATACCTCTTACATTTGTTTGTTGGGTGCCCTATTATATTTGTAGTCCAGTAGCAAGTGGTACCCCATGCCACATTGAGATGACTTTAACTTTTATGATTTGAAAAATGTTTTAGTGCCTTGTCAGATCTTGTAACTGATGTGAAGGTGAGACAATGATGTCTGTTCACGTTTTCTGTGTTGATTTTACTGTGATTAATTTGGGGCTTTTGTTACATATACTGCAAATGTCAGATTTTAGATCTCAGTCGTTGAAGGTTTTGGTTGTTAATGATATTTTGTTGGAGATAAATACAATCTTTTTCACTCCTACTTTAAATTACAAGGCAGGAAAATTTTCATATGAGAAAAGCTGATAAGTTATTTCATTATTTATATTATACAACTTTCCAAAATGAATCTGAGATTCTCTTGATGTTCTTTTTGTTAAAATAAAGATTTACGTTGATGGACAATTTAAAGGATAATGCTCTGGGTTTTTTGTTATATCTCCAACCCACCCTCCTTTTTCTTCACGTTTTAAAGAGGAAAAAGTAGCATTTGGAGGGGGACCATTATTTTTCTTTTATCTCCCTACTTTCATTGTCCAGTTGGGTCTGGAAGATCAAGAAGTACATGCAATACTGCAGTTGCTGTTGTGTTTCAAATTTGTCATGAAGCAGAGAACCAAAACATTTGTTAAGGAGAATTTCTTTCTCAGATATTTGAACCAAGGCCAAATTTGGAACTGCAGGCAAAGGGCTCTGGGCTGCACCTGGATGATGCACCTGACAGACAGGGCACACAGCACTGGCCTTCCAGGAATAAAGACAAAAGAGGTGTTGACATTCCTTACATTCTGAGATTTTTATAGCTCCTCCATCGTTAATAGAGAGAGAAGGGTGTGATTCAGGGTGTTTAATACAGGCTTTTTCTTTGAAGCCTCTCCGGAGGTTTCTATTTGTCAGTGTCCTGCCTCCACAAGATGACAAGGTCCATGCTGTCTGCAGCAACTGCATCTGTTGGTGCTGTGACTCTTAACCATAGCTTTCCTTCCCCATGGTGTACAAGGGCTAAGGGCTTGGGACTGTGATCTTTTCTCTGGCTCTGATGTCCCCTCTCTATTTGGCCAAGTCAGCTGCATATCATACTGCCACCTTCTTATATTTTTTCCTTTTTCTCTATTGCTGCAGGGTCTCTGTGCTTCGTAGGTCCTAACAATAATACTTTTGTCTTGTCTTCTACAGTGCCTTTTATAGTGACTTTCAAGTGCCCATTTGGACAGCCTAAGCTTTGCCTTTCCAGGGTAGTGGAATCTGTGGCCACAGAGAGGCAAATAAAATACAGAAAAAAATTCAATCAATTTGGCTAGCAGATCAAAAGAATTCATTGAAATTCTATTGTAATTTAGACCAGAAATATGACCTATTGTATCAAATTGTATACGTTTATTTATAGCTAAAACAACTAAAAAAACCCCTGAACCTATCTTGAGTTTCTGATTATTTTTCTAAATCCACAATGATCTTCAAGAACATTAAGATATTTGCATTCCTTAGACTGTGCAATGATTAATCCCCTTATCTGGCTTGGAGTTCTCTGCGGGTGAACATATCCTTGGGATGATCTGGATTTTAGATTTCTCCAGCAGATGCAAAGGAAAAATATAAAAGAGAGAGAAATAAACAAATTTAAACCCAGCATGCTGCTTGTTGAAATTCGTATTCAAATAAATTCATTTGACCTCTCCTAATTTGAAATTAAAAAAAGTCACAGCCCTGTAAGATTAATAAACTGTCTTAAGATAGGATGTATGTGTGTGTGTGTATGCTCGTATCAAAATCCCTGCCATACTAAGTGCTGTAAGAGGTAGGAGGTGTGAAGGAATCAAGCTAAGGGAAGGAAATCAGGGAACCAAGTATTAAAGAGGTCACTTGTAGCTTGAGTGGGTAGTACTCGATTTTTGTATATGTCAGTTCTGTGATACCATGTGTCACAAAGTTATCTAACAGGTCAGTTATGCTTAATGAATTGGACGTGAACCTATATACAATAGTAACTAAATGATATTTGCATGAATACAATTGTACAGTGAACATATTAGAAAATTGTGGCTAGAAATGGATTTTGATTGAAACAAACAAGGTTTATGCCAGAAAGTTACTGGACAGAGACTGGAGCAGCTCAAGTGACCACCACAGCCCCATCTACAAAGCTGTCAGTGACTGTTGCTGCTGAACGGAGATGTACTGCTTTCTGGTATTACCTTGAATTCTGAAACCAAAGAGTAGCTTTATCTATAGAGCCATAAAGTAGCACACTGCACTCAGAAACTGCATCATCAGTTCTTCCTAGAAAGGAAATGGAATAGTATTGAAAGCAAATTACTGGTAATTTTTTTAGTCCTTGCCAGGTCTCGGTGTATTACTGTTTAATTAGTAAATGTGAGTAATGTTGATCAACTCCTACAAATACCTGTGGAAGCCATCATGTTCAAGAATGGCAATATCTTTGTGTGTGTGTTTCATCTGAATCAAATGTGGTGGGATCATGGCCTCCCTTTCACTGACCACTGCAACCTTGAATTTTAAATATTTAGATGAGGTGAAGTGATTTCTATAGCTCTGTAGAGAAGCAAATTCTCCCTGCAGAGCCCCATTGCAGACCTTGGCCTTCCTAGCCTATTTAGCCATACCTGTGTGCAGTGCCTCTGGAGTCTCTCCCCAAGGGATATGACAAACCTCAAACACAGTCCTGCAACTACCAGCAGGGTTTTTCTACTTGTGACAGACACTTTCCTACTCAGTGTGGAAAGCAACACCAGCATGTGTGTGTGCCCTGTGTGCTACACCCATACTTGGTCTCCTTCAAGTATGCAAGCTCCAATTCTGAGAGGTATTGGACTGTGAACAATGTGCATGGATATTGCTGCTTTTTGTGTTTTGTTCTTTTTTTCTTACTTCCTCTCTCTCTCTCTCTCTCTCTCTCTCTCTCTCTTTCAAAGGCCTCTCACACCTGATGATGGGTGAACAAGGTAAGTTCTTTGATTTTCTCTTGGTTTCAATCACTGATCGTGAAACAGCTTTGCCCCTGCTGCTTTTCTGAACTAGGCTTTGCACATCAAAAGCACCTGGAGGGTGCCAGTCAAGCCATTTGCATTTATTCAGCTCTGTCCCATGAGCCGTGGTCACTTGTCAACCTGGGACTCAGGTACCCAGGAGGGAGCACAGAATGATTCCATGGACAGTAAAGACATGTGCTTTCCCCTTCCCTGAAGCCCACCAACTATTTTATCTTGACATTTCTTTCTTGTGCTAGCTATAATCACTCCCACTTATGCCTGCTAAATGTAGACCACAGTGTTGGTCTTTATTTTGAAGAGAGCAATTATTACAAAAAATATGTTAATAGCTCTCATGACATGTTTCTAACTCATTATGAATCCTGAGCAAAATTGCATATAATGGCCTGTAAGTCCTGTGTCTGTAATTTAAGTGATTCAAATACGCACAGACCAAAATGGTTTAGAAAAAGAACAAGGCCAGCTCCAGGTTGGGATACAAGTGGTGTCTAGGCCTGTATCAGAGTTCACATTTTATTATCTCAGACTGTATTGTGTTATGGATCTGTTAAGCATGACATTTTAGTCCTATGACATGTTAGTATCATATTGCACTGTGAGGGTGTGGAGCAAGATGCTGGTGAGGAGTGATGAGGTGAAGAGAGGTGTTGATTCTGTTTTCCTTGGACAGTGCCAGCCTCTTGCTAACGTGTGTACATAGGGAGGAGTTAGCAGTGCTGGTGATGCATTCTGGTCTTATGAATGCAGGACTGAAGTAATTGAAGACCTAATGCAAGGTTTGTGCATATGGTACACTAGGAAGACCAGACCAACCGTTGTCTATGGGGAGAAAATATGAGTTTTCAGTCTAAAGCCTGATGAGACTTACCACTACTAGATGTACACAATAGTGTCTTGCCTTTAAGTGAACCCATCTCTGAAGTAAGAGAGTCCAAGATGTTAATAAGATAGAAAGTGGATCCTGTGAATTCTTAGGAGTCATTACGTACTTGAATAAAAAAGACATTATTTTTGCATATTTCAGTGAAATGTAGAGAGGCTTAGTTTTTATTCTGTAGTTCAAGGCAGATGTCTGCTCTGAGGTTATGAAAGCTTAGGAAACAATCAGAAGTGAATCTGGGGCTCACTCTTGAGGTTCTGTGCTGCTTGGCATTCCTGTGTGATGGGAAAGGTTGGAAAATAGGGCTATTTATGAGTGCATGTCAAGGCCATATTATTTGGCACGTGGGAAGTTCTGGGAAGCATTGAGCTCCTTCTGTATCCCCTTTTGCTATTCAGCTAGGCTCATGGCTCGGAGGTTGTGCTTGATGAGGGCACAAGCAGGCAGGTCCCTTCAGCATGTCCTAACTACTTAGGATGCAGCAAGCTATTGACAGTGGAATGATTATGGTAATTTGGAGTAATCAGGATAGTGAGCTTTCCTGGTCACTTCCAGTTTCAGTAACACTGAGCATATCTTAGTAGTAGTCTGCAATTTAGCACTGGATTGTATAAACAGATACACTTGACTATTTAAATTACAAGTTGCAATCCAGCTGGCTCATGAAGACTTGTATGACCTATTCAGGTCTGTGTGATGGTCATCAGCTCTTTCTGTACTCCCTTGCCTGGGAAAACAATGTGAAAACTGTTGGCTTCTGGCAACTTTAGACACCCTTATTTATCTCTGATGCATCAGAGAACAGTGGCTTCTCTTTTCTTGCCAAAGGACTCACAGATTTTCCCTTTTGGTAAATATTTACTCTCTATAAAATATGATGGACATAAAGTATGTAAATGTATATGTGTGAGTAAATATGCAATGTCAACATTATATACAAATACATTAGCTCTGGTAGGTGAAATGTGTTTAGCAAATATATTACCATGAGATTTATTTTTTTTTTCTATCCTACTCTGTTGTTTCCCTTGCTGTTTTGAATTTGACATGGAATGAGGCATATCACTGGTATGCTATTGCATGAGGGGTTTGCATTTCTCAGTAGAAAATCAAATTAAAACTCAAGGGCTTAACCAGGCACTCTCTCTCATTTTTCCCTTGACATTATGTTTTACTGGCTTGTCTGCTACATAAATATGTTAATTTTCTTGGGTTTTTTTGTAAGTATAAGCAATGGCATAATTTTCTGTTTTTATACTTCTTCCTTCTCTTTTGCCTCCTCCATGATGGACACTCTTCTTGTTCCTTCTCTTAACTGGATGCACACCTTCCTGTCTATAGGTAGAAGCAAAGGTAGAGATTCCATTCTTTCTAAGACTTCATTGCTTGTAAAATGTTTGTTTGTCAGTTGACAAATTTTATTTTTATAAATGTGGTTTGTATAAGAACTTTTACTTTTAAATGTCTCTCAACAATCTTATTTGGTATCGAATTATGGAAGAAATATTTATTAAGATTAATGCCTTCTTAAAATATGTTATTTTCTCCCTGCTCACACTAAGTATGGGATACACATTGTCAGACTCTCTGGAGCTGGTGATGGTGGTGATGGTGCGAAGGGACAGTCAGTTCAGTCGAACACAGAGGCCAGGGTGCTGGTCCTGCTGACTCTCATGCACTGGAACTATGCTGCTGCTGAGAGTTTTGGCACTGGTGTTGGTGGAAGCAGGACCTGACCCTGTCCAGTACTCTTCAACCATGGAGGTCTTTTGAGCTATCATTTCACACCTGAGCTCCACTTCCCATCCTCTCTGTTAGTGAAAAGGTGGTTTTCAAGGAGGAATTGAGTTGTGAAAAGTTGCACAGGAAATAGAAGTCATCAGCATGGCTAAAAAGAGGTCCATTTCCTTTGCAATCCCATAAGCACAGGGCATGTAAGGCTGCTCCAGCCTGCTCTTCAGCAGTTCACACCAATCTTCAGCATACAGAGAGCAGTCATTCATCCCTAATCAAAACTGTCAAAAAGCCAAAAGACTTCAAACCTGCTGTGTGTCTCCAGTTGGACTGGAGGGAAGGGTGAAGATTAATGGAAATATTACAAGGTCTGCTTGTGCAAAATCTATTTCTTTGTCCAGTTTTCCAAGGAGACAGAGATTAAAGAATTTTATTATGCTGAAGTGTACTCCTTTTTCAACTGCTGAAGAATCTGATCTATTGATCAGTGTGATTTAAACACATTGGAGGATCTTGGGTGTGTCCCTGGCAATAAGACATCGGGGGATGAAATGACTAATTGTACTGCTATGAATTTGCAAGTATATAAGAGGATTTGCACATAATAATTTTCCTTTGAGGCACAAGCAATATCTACCTGGTGATCACTCCTCCTGTGATACTTGAGTTCTGAGGAGCACAATGGCATATTAAACATGTTTTCTTTGTATGGTTCCTCTTTCTGATGCACTGCCTTTTTCTATAAAATTTGTGTTGTTGGATTCTCTGTGATGAGGAGGATCAAGTAATCAATTTTATTTGTTCTGGTTTTAGGTTGAAAAAATGTTCCAATATTTCATTCCATAGCTTTTCTATTCAATCCTAAATTGGATGGTGGAAGATAATACAGAAGTTGTACTCAGAGCTGTCTTCTTAGCAAGAGGTGAACATCAGGACATAATAATCACGCATACCACTGCAAAAAACATGAGAACCTAAAGCTCTAGGCACATCACACAATGTTGCTGTGTCTTGACACAGATGCCAATAATTGAGTTAGCTGATGTATGGCTTAGTGAGATTTAAGGGTCAGTGTAGATCAGGGTGAGCCTTGTATGGTGTGATTTAGCTTATGTTGCTCCCTTATTTTCTTTGCATTTGTGCTGCAAGCCAGTCTGTGTGGGACTAAATTGAACTGCTTTTCTGAATAAAAACTCTCAGACAAGCCTGTAGGAATGAAGTTTATAATATATACTCCACAATTAATTCATGCACACTGAAACTTGATTTATTGTCATTGAGTGAAAATATTATTTCACTTCCCAGCTATGTGTAGTTTTTAGCTCTAGTTATAGTGACTTCATATGAGAGCCATCACTATGTATGAAAAATGATATTACCTTCAGAGGGCTCCAGTGGTGTAATTTTGAACCCATGGATGGCCTTCAGCTTGCAAAGAAGGTGGTACCAGATGCCTTAGTGATCGTACCTAGAAGGTTCATATTTTTAAGTGTTCTTTAAGTTTTTGGTAAAAACTGGCAGCCACTCTGTTTCACACCACGCGTGTAACCATGGGATGTGATGTAGTTAATTTTGTAAAACCTCTTCACAACATATAAAAGTCTGTGACCTTGCACTCAACATTCAAAACATGTCTTTCATAGGTTGCTTCCACTGCAATAAATAGCACTCCCCTTTTTTCCCCTCGTTTTTAAAAAAAAAATCAGGAGATTTTTTTCTTAAGTTCCAGGAAAGATGAAGAAGGTGAAGTGAAGTGTAAGTGTTCTGGGAGTAGTTTAGATACAGAAGAGCATCTGGATACCTCTTGCATTTTAACCCAAACCGAGTATATGTGCATTGTTTGTGTTTTTATTAGGCATATGGAACTGGTGATGGAGATGAAGTAAATGTATGATGAGTAAGGTTGACTTTTATCTAGTTTGTCATGAGCTTCAGAATACAACTTCTGTTCTGGAGAAAAAACACAATTAAGGAACAATTATATTGAGTTTATTTCCCTAACACTCCCTCTCAAGTAAATAATACCAAAGGAGATAATAAATATCCAACTGTCATTTACTGTTGAACTGAAGTTATTGTGGAGTCACATCGTTGCGTATAATCTGTTATCTTGACAGCTTTTGTTAAAGAGATGATAATTTTCCTTTTTTGTACCTTTCACTATTCTTTAATGTATGTAGTGGGTTTCATTTTACCATCACTCTTGGCTTGGATCTTGCTTCTATTGAGGTTCATGCCTCCAGAGGAAATAGACTGTATTCCTGGTGGGATTCAGCTGTTTCTGGTGAATAAAGTCCCGTGTCTTCTTGAAGGCAATAACAAAATTGACATTGAATTTAGGGCCCAAGATACACTCAAGGGGCTGAAAATTCCCCAAACATCCCCTCTGAAACAAACAATGACAATGAGGTGTGTCTGGTTTCAGGGTGTGCACAGGACACTTTGGTAGCTCCTGCGCAGTCTGCTTCTCCTCTAAGGCACTGGGCTCCTTCCCTCCATCCGTGGCTGTGCTCAGGATGAAAAACTGCAAAGCTGCACACTCATTTTCAACATGGAGCAGGTTTTTTTCTCTGTTCTCGAAGACAAATGAAAGAGTGCTCACATATTTCGTGACTGAAATATTTTTGTAATACATATTGTGTAGACCAAATTCTACTGCCAAATTCCCTGTGTAACTCTCAGCATCACAAGATCAGATTATCTCCCTCGGTCCTAACTGCTCTGAACCCAAGTAGGTCTTTTAAGTCTTGTAATGTTCATCATTGCTCTCAGTGAGCAGTGTGAGGTAGTTATTCCTTTGAATTGTTCAATAATATTGACCTGGAGGTAATGGCACAGAAAAAAAAGAAATAGCATATGTGGACTCAGATGGAAGGGAACAACTGGACCTTACTGATCTGGAAAATAATTTCACCAGTAATACCATTAGGGCTTCAGTGTGATGTGAATAAGTCCACTTGAGTGGCCTAGAGTTTTTTGAATATTGAAGTGAAACATCAGTAACAAATTAAATAATTTTTATTCTATAAGTACCTAATTATGCAAGTGTAAAAACAACACTACATTCATCTTGCCACCCTTGGCAGTGGTTTTTAAGCTCTGCTTTGCTCTGTAAAATATCTTAATATTTGAGTTTTAAATGTAAACATTGTATGTTTTTTTGTTCCTACACTTACAGTTCTTTCCTTAAGATTCTTAATATATGTGGCTTTCTTTTTCTTTCAATGAGAAAAAAATAATCTTGCGTTGTTTTTAAGGATGGTGCCTTTCAGGTTTTGCTTTCCTCTTAATGACTTTTTAAAAAAGAAAGTATTTTATGGCTAGCAAAACTCAATCTGTAAAACCTTTTTGGTAGACTCAAGGCTCCTTGAATGTGGAAGTGGTTCTTCTAGAATAACTTTTTTTTGCAAGCATTTTTTTCCTGCTGGTTTCATATTTTATTTAGGAAAGAAACAAATACTTCAATGTAATACTGACAGTTGATGAATTTAAAATATAAGATATTGGGGTACATTTCTACAAAGCATTCATCCTATTTGTAGTCCAGAGGTGTTGACATTTTCCAAACTTTGTTGAATACAATCACTTAAATGTTGAATAGCAACTAGTAGAAAGGAGTAGGTGTCTTATAAACATTCTTCTTTTTACATCTCTGTAGTATTTTTATGAAGACATAGAAATCAGAGTTTAAATAGAGTGCTTCTCGTAATCACATTGTTTGTGCGTATGAGGGTGTATCTTAATAAATAATGTGTATGCATAAAATATTTAATAATGTGTTAAGTATTATGTAGATTATAGGTAATTTATTTTTTCTTAAGTGCTTTCTTTCTGCCTTATTTTAAAACTGTGTCTTTCTAATGTGTGAATAAACAGCTGATTCTTCATTTGCTTTCATTTTCATTAAGAAGAATGATTCCCGTGAGAGTTACAGGCATTGCTATTCTGTTGTGTGTAAAGAGGAGCTAAAATATTGTCTTCTTTTGCTGTATTGTAGTCTTCTGTTTCCAATAAGTCTCAGGTTTCACTCTGCCCAAAGAGACTATTTAATTGATATCATCGAAAGGCTTTTTTTTTCCTTCCTCTGTTTTCTTCATTTGAGGCATTCACTGGTCCGTAGAGATGCAACGGTAGCAAAACAGGCCATATGCTTTGTAAAAGGCAGACTAATAGCACTTTTGATGGACGCCTGATTTTTAAAGTGCTGTATCTTTCATTAAAATTTACATGTAAAGTAAGGGCAAACACAGTGACATGAAAGCTAATGCAAGTTGCACATCTTGACATAATAACAATCACAAGAAACTGGAGATCCCAGATGGCAGCTTGGCCTTTGCCATCCTTTTAATAAGCTACTAACTGCTAATTATTGCACTCTTATGGGCAAGTTAATTTACTGTTGACTCTTAAAGAGACATTGTGCCTTTTCCTGGCATTTAGGTTTTTCAGTTTAGTTTTGAGAGTGGTTTTTCCTGCAGGTTGGAGTGCTTCCAACAGACAGTAACAAAGAGGCAAAGAAGCAGAGAGGGAAATGGAACATAATAAGCAATGTTTTCTTTGATAACAGCAGAATATAGGGTTGTGGTTTTTTCTAGGGCATGAGTTTAGAGCTGAAAGGAACACCAGCATGTATATTAGATCCAGGATTTAGGTTTTGCATTTAAAAGAAAGCCCTCAGTGCAGAGTTAGTATTATCATCAAAAATAAACAGAGTGTCTTCTCCCTGAATAACTGAGGCTTGAGATTCTGAAAATGAGATAAACTAGAAATAGAAAATAAAAATTACAGGTTCATTTCTGTTGCCAGACAATTAAAGGTAAAATTTCAACTCAAAATTCTGAAAGCTAAAGTGTCCACTCTTTTGGAAAAGTTCTTTATTTTAGTGTTATGTACCTGGTTGTCATAATACAGAGAAGGAATGTTATTTGTAAAACATACAATTTTTTTTAAGTGGTCTTTTTCTTCTTCCAGTTGAAAGGGACATTTAGTAATGAGACCAGTCAGGGAGAAGTTTTGATCTAAGAACCTATTTAGGAATGAAGGAACAGCTGCAGTTTAAATGGACTCTAATTCACACAGTTAATGCTGGTTTGTGAATTCATGATTCTCTGTGATAACATTTGGGAGGACTGGTGGTGGGTAATAGCTTATATCCTGGGCTTTATGGTAATGCAGCAAAGTGGTGATAGTGTCATCAGGAACTGAAATAGATCCCTGTCACACACATCAGACAGCCCTGCAAAAATATGAAATCCAGTGAAAGAGGGGTTTCCTGATTTAAGGCCTTCTGTGGCCTTCTGTGCACTACAGTGGTAATGTTATGGTATTGAACAGTTTAGAAAATAAGTACTGTGTAAGCTGGATCTTATGCATGAAGAGTAAGCACTTAGTAACAGCAACCTTATTTGCAGTGCTTTACCAGATAGTAAATATTTTGACTAGAGATTAGTGGATAACACACCATGCAAATGGTTGTAAAACTATTACTGTGAAGAAGGTTATGCTCTCTCAAATCATTTGATATAACTCACCCAATGTAGTCTATGTCAGTTAATAAGGTATGTCTAATGGTGTGTGATTTCCCCATCAGTATTCTGGTTTTTGATTCTGATTTTGGCAATACACCATTGCTAGTGCTGATCTTCCTGTGACACCCACCACCTTTCATTTTTTTGGCCATACTTACCTTCCTCATAGAACTAGAGCTCTTTCTCATGCTATTTTTCATTTCCACATTTGTTTCAAGAGCCTTGATAGCTCTGAGTGCAAGTATCCAAATAGAGATCAGTACTGATGGGTGGTGAAATAAAGAAAGATAATAGAAAATGCCACTACAGATAGCAAGTGATCAGGTGTGAATCCAGTACTCACAGGTTGTAGCACATTCATTTGTTTTCAAAGCCTTTTTGTTTTGAAATTTATGTTACAGACGACTTATCCTGCAAGTTGCTGTCCTTAAGGTTCTGTGTTCCCTAAACAGCTGGTGAAGCCCATGGAAATTAAAGGTGTTTTGCATCTGGGAACATGTTGCAAATCTGCAAGGGTAAAGCCCCCAAATTCTGTTTTAGTAATATTTTCTGTGAGATGTTGAACTCATACTGGATATAGTTTATATCCCAATAAATTTGATATAATAGTATTGAGAGCTGCATTCTTCACTGCACTGCAAGGACTTTTTTTTTTTTTTTTGTGATATAACTGGTATTGAAGCAGAGCAAATGCACTGAAATGAAATGAAATAGTGTAGAGAAGAATCTAGTTCTGAGTCTGTTCAAATGCTAACCTGAGGGATTTTGGATCATTCTCACTAAATGACAGCCTTAGTTCCCCTCTGATTAAAGTAAAAGACTGCAAAACAATTAATAAAACAGTCCTTTACCAGCACTGCTCTGTGGGGAAAGGCTTTAAACAGAACTGGTACTTTGAGAATTTGTGTACACAGTTGTCACCATTAAAAGTGTCAGTAGCATTTGCCAAGCAGTACCACACCGTGGTGCCTGAGATATCACTTTCTCTCTTACAGTAGAACAAGAAGAATGTATGTAGTATGTGTAGGTAAGTGTTTATGATTTGATTCTGTCAATTGCATGCATTTTAATTGAGCTTTTCTTTCAAGACACAATTTGATTGGGGAACTGCTTATATGTCGTATTATTTCTAAAGCAATAAATGGTTCCTTTTAGAGAACCAAATTATTTTTACTGAAGACTCTGAAAACCATTTCAGCATTTGTTCTAAAATCATATGGCTCTGTGATTCTTAGTTGTTAGTAGTAACAAGAATGTATAACTTGAATGTTAAATTAATTGTATTTTAAAAGGACCTCTGTTCTTATTAGGTATGGTGGAATTGTATTAAGCCAGCATTAAAAAGCACACACCTTTATTCCCCCTAGTTAATAATATATGAATAATGACCAGGTTGATGATGAATGTGCTGATCACCAACTGGGATCAGACAGTTACATTTGATTATGTAAAGAGTTAGTTGCTAAAAGCCTTGAAATATTAAAACTCGGCTAGATTAAATATCACTGAAGAACCTTTGTCTTGTACATGTGTATTCAGCTGCCAGTTCTCTGAGCAATTCTTGGTTCACCTGGTAATGTTGGGAATCAAACTGTGAAGAGTTATTTTCCAGCCCTGTGAATGTTGATAAAAGGATCTTGCATAGCTGTTAGCTTGTCCTGCGAGGGGAGAGCACATTGCTGCATCGCAGTGCAGGGATTACAGGCTCTCGCTTAGCTCTGCATTAAAGATGTTGCGAGCTTTTGTAAAACCCAGGGCAGCACCTAGTATTGCCAAGCATTTGCATTTCCCAGTTCTGACGAAGGGCACAGATATTTCAGGCACCAGTGCCTTGCAGGGCTGGCCAACTCCATCATCCAAATAATACATTTAGCTGACCATTTTCCACTACGCATTTATTTTGGAGAGTCTTACTACACAGACAGTCTGAATGAAGTCCGTAGACATGTGGGTCAAGCTGCTCTCTACATCTGGTTTTTTTATCCCTCAGTTTGCCAAATTATTGTTTTCCCCAGAATTTGTTCAGTTTCTAAATATCCATTGATTTATCTTTCCTCTGTTGCTAAATTGCTGAAAAGATGCTTGACTTCCGTTATTTATCTCCTGGAATACTGTCATAAAAAACATTTTCTGGCATTGATCATCTGCAGTTTGAACAGAATATAGATCTTGCCACAATGCAACAGACCATTTATATGAGATTGTGGAAAAAATATTTTCCTAAACTTGGAAAAATCAGAATGTAGAGGTCATAAGGCTCTCTTTAAAAATTGCTTCTTATACTTAAGCTGCTTAATTCCAGACTTCGCATTTTGATTTCTCAGTCAGCTTTACATTGCTAGATAACATACTAGAGACATCATTAGTAATTTTTCTTTGCTACATTTTTGTACTTTATTTGTTCTATCTATTGACTCCATCTTTAAAACAGATGTCTTTAAAGAGAAATCTGCGAACACTTTATTTCCTGCTGTGCTGTACTGTATGTCCATAATGGAATGAATGTATTATGTGGTGGATGTGCTTATTGTACTGT
This sequence comes from Piaya cayana, assembly GCA_013389865.1. Taxonomy (NCBI): domain Eukaryota; kingdom Metazoa; phylum Chordata; class Aves; order Cuculiformes; family Coccyzidae; genus Piaya; species Piaya cayana. The sequence continues at coordinate 31,249 of WAAB01017594.1, forward strand.
CAGCCAGAAGTATGACTTACTTTCTGTTAGTGCAGTTCCCTTTGACTTCCCAAATACTGATTTTGTTTTTTCTTTGGTGGGGGTGAAGAGAAGGGTGAAGAGATGATCTCTGATTTTCTTTCTTTTTTGTCTCCTAAGATACCTCTATTTAAACCAGTATAGTTTTCGTACTAATTTTCTCCTTCAGGTGTTTGCTATCAATCTACTGGGTTAAACTTTGCACTATTCCATCAAGCGAGTTTGGTAAATGTTGATCAGTGCATGAAATCAGTTCTTAAATGGTTGCAAAATGATCTTCCTTCAGACTGTTTTGATCACAAGGGCTTTCAAGTGTCAAAGTCATTTGGAGAACTAGATAGATAAAATGCATGAGCACTAAGCTTTTTCCAGGGCAGAATAAATAAATGTGTTTTCTACTGTGTGCTCTGCCTGTGATAGTGATTTGTTAAAAGGAAAAAAAAAAGAAAGGCAATGATATTAAATATTTACAAGAGTGATTTAGTTGTGTAATCTTGTGCTATGCATCCCTGTTTAATAGTGAAATCAGCTACTGCTGAAGTAAATGCCATTAAACTGGTTCTGCTGTGAAGGTCACTGCCTATACAATGTCAAAGCAATTTATAGAGAATAATGATTTTTGTCACCTTTCCAATGTACCAGCCTCCTTACTTTTTCTCTCCCTTTCCAAAAATAACCAAAAAGAAATTTATTTCAGGAATCACTTTCTCTCTGACTCTTCTCCCATCTAACTGATTCAGGAGCTTGAAACCTCTTTACAAGTTTTTCTATTGATGTGCTTAGTGGATTGACATTTGTTCCCTTCTTTCTGGCCTTGAGCTTGCTACAGCTCTATTTGCTGGGATTTTCAGTTGGCCATTTCTCAGCAGTTTGTTGTAAGAGATGTGGAATTATGACTTCTGCTCTTGTGAGTGGTTGATTTTCTTGTCTGTGCTATTTTCAGCCCTATCTGTCTGTGATTCTCTTGAAACATACTCTTTTGTGTGCTGATTGTTTGTCATCAACTATGCACGCGTAGCATGTTGACATCCCACCAACCTTCTGTCCTGATAAATGACTTATGAATGCTTGGAATACATTCCTAACTAGCGTTCCTAAGTAGTGTTGTGCTTAGTGGAGAGGCCTCAGAAGTCAGAGTTGTGTTTTTCTGCTGTGTTTATCTTTTGATAAACATGTACCTGAACATAGAAATAGCAATCATATTTTACAAAAGGAACAACACTTATTCTTTGTGACAAAAATCCACAGAATTAAAAACTCCATAAAGCAGAAGTGCCCCAAGTGTACTATGTAAGGGGTTTGCTTGGAAAGTACATATGAGTGCACAGAGAGAACATGGGTTTCTTCTTTAAGGGTGAGTGGGAAAGAAAGAAGTTACTTAAATTGTCAAGGAATGGATTTTTTTTCCCTTCACAGTTATGAGGAAGAAGAGTGGATGTACAGCATCAGTGGTGGAAAGAGGGGGCAGATGGATAAATGGGAAGGAAACAGTGGTATGGTTAGTGGAAACACATATACTCTTATCTGGGCTATCTAAGAAGATGTGGTGGGAGGAGAATTTGCCATGACTCCTAGTCTTCTGGACAGAATGAGGTGAGAAGATTTCCCCACACATGATTTTTGGTGAATATTAGGTAGTTAGGTATTACTTGGGGGAGTGTATTTTGGTTCTTTGATTTTTGTGGCATCTCATTCCACAGTGCACACAAAAGACTGAAACCTTCATTTACAGACATGGCTTTTCATGGCCACCTCCTCCAGGCCCATGAGCAGACCTTTTATCTGTAATGAAAGAGGCTAGTTCAGCAGGGTGTCTGGAATAGATGTGTATGTGCATGGTTAATTCAAGCCTTGTGATTTCCTTAGTCTGTTTTATCTAGTTCTTTGTCTCTTTTTTATGCAAGTCTATGATTAGTATTGAGTTCTTCCCAGAATGCTCGCAATTATCTCACAGGTGGAAGGATTAAGAAAGAGCAGTGAGAGTTATATTGGGATTAAATAAGACTGCCTTTGGAGTGTGTTTGTGGATGTGGGTTTTTTTTCCTCTAAGTAAAGAGAAAGAAGAGAGAAGTCAACTCAGCCTTCAGGTCTCCCTAGGGAGGAAAGTAATACCCTTGAATATGGAAAAGTAGCATCTCAGCTTGGGAGGAGGTCATGCTGGGAAAGGAAAGGTAATATTAAGGCACAAGATTTAGAGTCCTCAGTTCAGTTCTTGGTTGCTCTGATTTTACTTCAGGCTATTCTGATTGCCCACAGTGAATCTCAGCTTGCCCATGTGTGAAATGGAAGCAGTGATAACTTTCTTATGTTGCATGAAACTAAATTAATTACTCTGTAAGTGTGATAGGTTTTTGGGTGGTAAGTACAAAAGAAGAGGATAGAGTATTATTCTCATGACCCGTACTGTGGTTACACATCCAGCAGTGATGTCAGGTGTGGTTAGTGGTGGGTTATTTCTGTCCCTTTATTATCTCTTCCTCTATGTAAAGAATGGGGTAGACACAATACTACTGGTAGAAACGGGAGGGTCAGCCCCCTTTTGGGGTGAGAAGAGGAACTGCCCCATGGGACTGGTGGGCCATGTGTCTCAGACTCAGAGGGGCAGCACAGCTTGCCATCTGGACCATACTGCACTTTATCCACAAATTGACCTGGAGACTGGCTTGTGCTTATACAGGGCCTGACAGATGTTGCTGCTGATGGGAACCTGGACTTTGGACTGTAGGCAAAGAGTTTATTTCACCTTTAGCTCAGGCAGCACTGCCTGAAGACCCCAAGAGAAGTCATGCTTTGGTGCTGAGAAAGCAATTGGTGCTAGGAAACACAAGAGCAGCGATGGGAAAAGGAAAAAAGCTCTATAAGGTGCCCTGCTCAGTCTGTGTGTGATGGCAATGGTGGCACGTGGGGTCCATGGTAGTCTTAGTATTGCTGGAGAGGCTTGAGTGTTTCTCAGTAAGATTCAACAACCCTGCTTTCAAGTGAAATTGAATTTTTACCCTGAAGGCAGTTTATTTTTCATACAATCATGGAATATTTTGAGTTGGAAGGTACTCTTAAAGGTCACCTAGTCCAACCCCTTTGCAGTGAGCAGGAACACCTATAACTAGATCAGGTTTCTCAGAGCCTTGTCCAACCTGACCTTGAAAGTTTGCAGGGATGAGGCATCAGCCATCTCTGTGGGCAAGCTGTTCCAGTGTTTCTCCACCCTCAATGTAAAAAAAGTCTTATTTCTAGTCTGAATCTACACCCTTTTAGCTTAAAACCATTAACCTTTGTTTTATCACTACAGGCCCTACTAAAAAGTCTGGCCCCAAGACTAGGTAGTTGCAGCTTGTAAAAACAGAAGGAACAGACTGGAAGGATTTTCTCTCTTCCTACACAGGGTAACTGAAGCCAGAGACAGGCCAGTTACCTTCTAGGGTACTAGCTTTCCACCTTGGGGTTGTGTCTTGCTCTCTGAACCTGCTGCTTGCTCTCCATTACACAGCTTTCAGCATGTGGGAATCGCTGCTGACTGTTCCTGAGGCAGCAGCAACTGACAGACACCTAACTTATTTTACTCTGGTGTGACATCCTCCTCAGAGAAGCGACCAGGTCGGAAACTTTTCTTGCCCTGCTCTTGCTTCTGCTTTCACTTTGTGTTTTTCCACTGTATGTGCTGTCCCTATTTGTTTAAGCCTCTCAGCCCTGTTCTTAGGGATATGGGAACACAATAATGGCTATGGCTGTATGATCTTTACCCTCTACATTACGTGTACCAGGAAAGGACCAGTTAATGTTTGTTCTCATAGCTTTTCTGATAAATATCAGGCATAACCTGACTTGACTTGTTTTCTTCTACTTCTAAGTTGGAATATTTTTCCTATTCTGTCAGTTAAGAGTCAGTAGATGAGGTGTAAGTGTAAATGGGGAGATTGTGCCCTGTTGAGCCCACACAATGAATTTGCATGGAGTTACTGCATGAGCATTCCTGCATGTTTTTTCAAGCTTTCTGGTATTTATACCTTACTTGTTCACATAGTTTATTTAAACACTAATCTTTTCCTCTTACAATGCAGATTTGTTGGCATTGATTGGGATGTGTTTGTCTGATGGGGCGTTTCTGGGACAGAAGCAGAGTTTCTAGGGAATGGCCATGTCGAATATGAATTTGAACAAGTAATAAATAATGCCTTCCTGTAAGAATTCCAATATCCTGATACTACTCTTCCATAATATTTATCTAAGCCCCTGTTCTCTTTCCACCTGGGCACTATTTCTGTTGTATTTTTTATTCTGATTGTATTCTTAGTATATCAGTTTGTTTTAGTTTGTTCATACTGATGGATAGCTATGACTAAAAAAATGTATTTTGTTCTAAGTATATTTTTATCAGAATAACAGCCAGTATGTTTCCATCTCAAACATCTATGCCAAAAACATTTTTAAGTGTTTCCTTATATTACCATATATATTACCCTGCCTAAGGGAGTAGATTTGGAGCTGTAGTAGAGATGTTTTGTCTTGTCCTACAGCTTCACCATGTAAGCCTTGATTTTGACTTGCCTTGGCTTGCCATGCTCAATAATGTAGTGCTGGGTCTCTCTGCCATGCTGTGCTAGGGTATTGATGCCATCCCACTTCTGGGACTCAGAGTTAGGTTAGGGCCTATCTCTCCAGGCCTTCAGCAAGTAGAGTCTGGTGAACAGCAGAGCTAGAAACAAGAGACACTGATAGAGCTGTGAACAGGAGGTACTGTGTAGTCACTCAGAGCACTAAGTAATTCCCACTTAACAGAAGGAGATAGTGAAGGACAGAGTTTACCTGATTTTCCACAGAGATAAGGTAAACTATTAGTGCCAGGGGCTCAGATTCCTGTTGGCAGAGAGCTAGTGAACTGAATGTGCTTTCAGTTGAACATGCTAGGTACAGGAACTCCTATCAAAGCCGTACATAGAAGTGTGCCTATGATGCTATTTTAGACAACATAGAATTTGCTTCTACTGCATTTTCTTAGCCTTTCACAGGCAAATAATATTAATAAAAACTTATTGACTTTCATTGTGCATAAAGATTTCACTTTGTTAACAGAGTGCATTAGAGAAAAGGGAAACACTGGAAAGATAAGATGGATTCAAGAGTCTTTTATTACAAGATTATTTGTTGTTTATACTGAACTGAGTATTTATTACATTGCAAGGCCCTAGTTACAGACCAGTGATTGCCTAGGTTCAGGTGTTTACTTAGTGCCTTCTGGGACACCACATAAACAGCTGTAAATTCAGCCAGTTATTCAATCCACTCATAAAGAGGTTTGATTGTAGCTTTCCAGTCTTCCCAAGGCACAATGTTTGAGCCAAGGCAGGCAGCAGGCTGTCTTGCCAGCCGACAGAGCTCTCTGCTGGTGTTATTACTGCTGCCATTGCTGGAAATGTTTAGAAATTTTAATATGAATTTTCAACAAAGGCAAAACAAAGTGCTTTGGGGGCAGTTGGCACAGTAGGTATGGGGCAGGGGGAGTCAGAGTGTTCTTTTTATATTAATTCAGGTACCCCTAGCTGTCAACTATTGGCATGGTGGGTTTCTTAGAGAGGGAAAGTGCCAGTTCCTCTCGTTCTATTACTAGATTTTGCAGGTTCATATCTCCCCTTTCGAGCTCTTTCCCTCCACCTTGCTTCCATTACTTCAAAGAAGGAGTTTTAAGTACACCTTTTCTATTATAATTTCTAGTGTGTGAGATCTTGAAGTCCACAAGATTTCTTGATGCTGTATAGGGTGATAATGCAATACATAAAAATTACCAAAACCTACAGGCACTACAATCATCCGTCTTTTGATCTGTGAGGCTGACAAAACTTTCTGGATTTACCTAATAGTTGTGGTGCATTGTGTGTATATCTCAACTATATTATCTATAATTTAACTATTGTAAGATAACCTCATAATCTCCAGTTCTCATTTGCTCTTATTTCTTCTGGTCCTGTATGTTATGCTTAGGAGAATAAACAGCTATGGCAGCTTTTCAACAGTTAGATTCTGTCTATAGCTAAATTCCAGTTCTTCCCCAAACAATTCAGTGAATTAACTTTCAAGCTGTTTCAAAAAACCTTATCACGGTCTAATAAAATAATGGAAGCAATATTGAGAATAATGAATCTGTAACTATACAGACTAACAGAACCATAAGCAATCATCATCATCATTTAATAAACAAAACTCATTTGATTACTTTTGGACTGAGTTGCAAAATTAATGGATGAAAGGAAGACAGTGGTTGTGATATATCTAGAGTTCAATGTATTATTTGCCAAAAAGCCCTATGTAATCTTCCTTGAAAAAAACAATTAAAGTTTGGCTTTAACATAAAGTGTTTTCTAAAATAAATGAACAATACAAAATGCAACAGCATTTTCATGAACTGGGAGGGCTAGACAAATTGGAAGTTACAGTCATTTCCATCTAGCATTTCTCTCAGTAATCAAAAAAGTGGAAGAAATGACATTAATGAAATGTGTACATTTGACTAGAATAGGAAGAATTGCAATCATCAGTGTGGATAGAAAACAGCATAAATGTTGCATAAGTGCCATGACATCCTTCATAAAGCAGTAGGTGGATAATTCATATGTAGAGATCTGATAAACTGCACCTAGTGTAAACTGGTAAGGGCCTGAAATACTTTAGGGTGGGGATATGTCAAGCAATTTGTAAGAATTTTGAAAGGGCTTGATGATGAGGGAACAGTGAAAGACCTAGTGAAAGCTAATCTTCATGCTGAGAAAGTGGCAAGATATGAAATGAAAGCCATCTCCAAGCACATACAGAGCATAAATGCAAAGAAGAAAGAAGAATTATACTGGTGTAGTCTCAGGGAAATTACCTAGAAAGGGGTGCTGCTCAGTCATACAAAGGTGCTGTAGGTCCAGTATCAAAAGGGAACGTCTTAACAAGGAGAACTACAGCATTATAGCTTGTAGAATACTTTTCCAAGTGAGAAGATGAGAGCCAATGAGTTTTGACAATTATATTGAAAACAAGCCAAATGAAGTTCCTATTCTTGGGAGCCAGTCTTTCTGTTTCATACAGAGTGGACATGAGATGGTGACTTGGGGGAGGGTCACTTACATCTTTTGTCTTCTTCAAAGTTCAAATGTACCATAATACAGATACATGGTATCCTTCGTTTTCCAGAGGGTCTTTATTTAACCTGCAATGAAATCCATTGTGTGTTACTCCAGTTGATGTATGTATCTCTGAGGAAGCAATAATTTGTTGTATCACCTAGCAATCTAAAAATAGTCTACCAAATGCAAACAAAATATTTTCATAAAGGGAGCTGGATGGTTTGCCATAACTACATTAGTGCTAATGTGCTACCAGATCACTCTTTATCCATGTGTTAATTTTGCTCTTCAGTCTCCCCATCCCTTCTAGCTTAATTACCCTCACCAGACTAGACACTGCTGCTGCCTTTTGGCTTCATTACCAGCTTTCATTTTCATTAAGAACCTTGTGCTAATGGACTGTTATAAAACACAGTCATCACTGGCAGGTGTTGCCAAATGACTCTCAGCATGATGGCATTTCTGTGCAATGGAGCAAACAGTCTGGACATTGGCTTTGTGGAGCATCCAAGAGCTTGGGATAGAGGAGGAAGAGAAAGAAGTTTGGTGGATCAGTACAAAGCAGCCCCCAAAGATGATCACTAGATGCTCTTTAAGGTCCCTTCCAACCCAAACTATTAAGTGTTCACTTGAACAATGACAGAAAGCACTATGAGCAGTGGCTTAGAGAGCACTATGAGCAGTGGCTTAGAGACCTCCAATAGTGCCAGCATCTGCTCAGTTTGCAAATACCACAGAACACCTTTCCAAACAGCTTGGTAGTAGTGGTGGAGCCCATTTCAAAAAAGAGTAATCCTTATAGCCTTCCAGTTTAGAAAGGAATGAGAATCTGAATACCACTGTATTGATTGAGTAAAATCATATATCACAATAAACTGTGTGGCTCATGTCATCCAACATTAGTAATGGGGAGGCAAATTTCTGCTGCAGAGATATCTGTCATGGTTGCCTTTGTGTGCCCTCTGAACCATTTAGTGATGTCAGAACAAATATTCATCAGGAAAGAGCAAGAACTTCCCATATTGTCCTTCAAGTAGTTGATTGTCCTAGTCAAAATAACTAAGGACATGTCCCAGAAGTAACACTGTAAAATTTTGACTCTTGAGTAATAATAGAGTTTCAGCACTGAGGAACTGTAATGAAGAGTCATATTCTGTGTTTATCTAAAGTCTCTTAACTTTTGTTACTGTCTTCCAAAAGACCATAAAACCTCCCCAGTTACATACCAAAGCAAGTAGGAAGCAGAGGGGCAGGAGGGCTCTACTTGCAGAAAACCAAATGGTCCATTTTGCATAATCTTTTCTGGCTTCTTTTGGATTTGTTTATCCTTCCTGTTTGTGCTTTTCTTTCCTTTCTTAGCAAATGCAAATTTCTTTCAGCCCAGTGATCTATCTGTGCTTTAACAGAAAGTGACAGCATGGTATTACTTGCTGGGAAGAAGTAACTTTCTTTTATAAAATCCGTTTTTGCCCTTTCTCAAGGCACTGCTCCCTTGCAGTAAGAAGTCTTGTTTGCAGATGGACTGATCTCAAAGAATAGGCAAGAAACACTTGATCTGACTGGCTGCAGGATGTATATTTTGGCTGAGTGTAAGAAAGGGTGCTTCACTCTAATTCTTGACTTTTTAGCAATCCTTGGGCCACTTCTGAGAAAGAATAGCTTTTCACAGGCCAGTGCCGTTAGTCTGCAGCTGCTACTGGAAGAGAGTAGTGACCATATTAGCATGCAATACAGGACCAAATTCAGTAGCTCTTCGTTAAACAGAACTCTTAATGATTGCATGGTAGATGGAATTTTTCTTACTGCTTATTATGCCACATCATTCTGTCCTTCAAGGGATGAGCTGAGGCAAAAGACCTTCCAGAACAAGGGAAACTTTCACTGTGGGGCCTGGAACACGTGGTGGAGGGATCGGACCTAGGACCTTATGGGGGATACACTGGGACTTGTAGATGAAGAGGACTTCAGTAGGCAAGGGCTTTGCAGCACAATCTGGCCATGGGAGTATATTGTCATGAGTAAGCAAAAAGCCAGATTGCTGAGGCAGTGGAAGGATAGGCTTTTCCCCAGGGACCCTGTTAGGTCTATGCATGGTGTGTCACAATCTAAAGGATTATGAAACTGCATGTTTAAAGGAACAGGGGACAAAAGGCTCCCAGCAAAGGCAAGGCAGTTAACTTTAAACCCCTATTTTTCAAGTCTGCCTTATGTCCTTGCTTTTCATTTTTCTCCATCTTAAAAATATAATAGGTTTAGCTGTGACTATAAAACACTTGTGATACTACTCACCACATGCACAAGCCTTAGCTGATCCACCTTTAAGCTGTGATTGCATCAGGATCTTGTAACAATTTGAAGGAGGCTTTTGGAGTGAGTACAGTGTGTTCATACCGGCAGGTAATCACCTGAGTGCCATCCCTGCAGGAGAGAATATTTGACCACAGGCTCTGCTTGTCTTGCCTAACTCTTGCTCTTCGCAGCACTGAATAACGCCAGAAACTTTCTGTTCACCTGAGCTCCCCTGTGGAGATAGGGCTGCTGGACTTCCCTTCTGCTCTTAACCCTATCTGACATTATGTGTGTCATCATTTTCTAGGCTGAAGAGGCTGCAGCCGAATTCTCGTTTTTCATCTGTTACTTAAGCAAATCTCACAAGAAATTTCAGTGTTTTAGAAAAAGGGGAAATTGCGCCTGGTTAGAAGCAAAGATAATGTAAATAGGTATAAATCTCTCTCTTCTTTCCTCCAGTAATTCTGTCTAGGTCACATTGTAGAGCTTTGCCAGTACATGCTTAACTGTGACCCTGTGTTTCTTCTATGTCTTTGCCTTGTACTAGTATAGATGTTGTGTATGTCTGGAGGATTCCACTTGTAAGTGATCAAAGTTAAACATGTGCAGAAACTGGAGCTCAAATCACTTCAAAGTGGATTAGGATAAATAGTGAGAATACATCAGTGGAGAATAATCTCATGGTGAACAGCAGGTGGTTTGGGGCAGAACATAAGTTGCTGTAACCTGGCAAGACTCAGGGGAAGGCATTAAAAAGCATTCTAGTACTGAATATTATTTATTACACTGTTGCTTTTATATTCTGTCATTTTTCTGTAGTTTTTTTGCACTTCTGTCAGGCTCTTTAGTGCTAGGAAGAATTTTGTGCTAGGAAGTTTCTCAGTACAAATGAGTCCTTTTTCCTGATCCTGGCTCTTTTATTATGTTTGAGTTGGAATAGTAGAAAAGTGGGAGGCTAACACTCCTTACTCTTTCACTGGCACTTCCCATCTTTGAGTCAGATTTCTGTGCCAGTATTGATTTGTGTTCCTGTAATCACCATATGGGTTAGGGAATGATTAGTGTCTTGTCTTCCAAGTGGAGGAAGGAGAGTCCCTTAGGGAATTAGTAGTGAAGGAGGGAATAAAGCCCAGATATTCTTGGCTATTTGGGGATGTTAATACTATGCATAATCTGAACATGAGATTTAACTATTCATCAAGAATGGGTTTGAGTTTGATCTGATAGGCTTGAAAACCCCTATGAGAGGCAGAGCCATTAGCTTCCTCCAGAAGTTGATTTACTTGTTATTGCTGGTCTGTGACTCAGGCGTTTCCTTCTGAAGGGATAAATCATTCCTAGCAGAGTAAATGTCACACAGAGATGTATGGGTGACTCCAGAAAAAGTTGCCCTTTAACAGCTTCTTGGTAACATTTCCCTTACAGCGCTTGGGTAGATGCAATGACAAAATAAAGGGAGCGTCTATCCCCTTCTTCTACCTCTCTTCATCACAGCCTGTCAGCCCCACCTCGGGGCCATTGTATCTTAGAGGGAATGACTCAGACCATTGGCAGAGCAGATAATGCCAAGCCAAAAGGAGACTGGGTAGCAAATAAATCTCAGGCCCAGCGGCAGGAGCTGACAGGGGCCTCACTGGATAATCTCAGAGGCCATGCTCTGTGGGGGAGTACGTCAAGACTACTTTCTTGGAGTTCAGGGCATTGACACTAGTTAAGGCCAGAGCAGGATATTCTTGGCAGATGAATGGAGTATGGAGCAGGTAGTGCAGGGAAGGTGGGAAGGTCAGAAGGTGGAAGATTTCAAGTGCTGATGAACCTTATGCTTAAATTTTTGGTTGTGAGCCAATACAGAAATGATCCATCTGAAGATTCTTGCATGTACATCCTAATGTATAAGTAATGTCTGATTCTTTTATAACAGTGGACTTACATGGAAGGATCTGGCTAGATCAGGAATTAAAAACGGTATCGCCACACTTTCTTATGCAGGTCATCACAATGAATAAAGTGACCTTGGCTGCTGATGACTGATTATGCTTTCCTTCTGACAGCAAAATGAAGCAGTAGAATTTAGTCCTGCTGTGAAGCAGAAGAGATAGGTGTTCTCATTACAAGGCCTTGCTTCCTTCCCTGTAGTTACCTCAGAGAGGCTCAGGCACTGCATGGCTGACTGTTTCTCCTTTTTTTTAGTTAGGTTTCTGAAAATGCAAAGGTAGGCCAATTAAGTACAGCCAAGTTCCAGCCTGAGGAAGCCACATCAATTCTTTCCTCTGAAATCTGCAAAATCAAGCAGCCAAGGTAATACGTTAATAATGAGAACTTGTAGATAAGTTACGTAAATATGTGAATAGGTACTACAGTGATGGATGTTGCTGCAGAACTCCAAAGTTGATCTGTACACAGCCCTTGGTGTGTCTCTTAAGGTGCAGACCAAAACTGGGTCATGTGAAGCTTTAGGGTAATGTAAATATGTTAGGCCAAATATGGTGGAGGTGTTAGTGTAATAACATGAGTAATGAGATTGATCACCAGTGGGATTTTGCAGGGAGGATAGTTTTGAGTTGTGACAAAATGCTGTTGGATTACTATCCAGAGAAGAGAGACTTCCTTGATTTACTGTCTGTAGAAAAAAGGCTTCCCATGAATGTGAATGCTGCCACACAGTCCTTCAGATGACAGAAGTATTGTAAGAGAATAAAAGTAGTTGTAGAAGTTTACTCTCTGACTATATGTTAGTGTCCATAATTCAAACAAACTTCTAGTGATAATATTAAATGCCTTTCCTAATAGCAAGTAGAATTGACAGCCAAAATCTTGCAGATGTAGCAAATGGGACAATAACTTGAATGCAGACATGTTTTACACAGTTGCATGCCCCAAAGTACCACTTTTTGAGTCCTTCAAGACAGACCACATAGAAATGGAAGAGTAGACCTGGACTTTCCCTAAAAAATAATCTCTCCTTGGATCTAAGTAGTGGCTTTTAGATTTGTGCAGCTCTAATGATTTCAGCTCAGTAACTAATATAATTGACTATTGCATCCTATATTTTCAGAATTCCTCAAAGTTTTGATGCTGGAGACTAGTACCAGAAGTGAATGAAAGAGGACAATGAGTCATTTTTCTCAGGAACCTTTTCCACTGGACTGGAGGCTGGCTGATGTTGTGCCCATCTACAAGAAGGGTTGCAGGGAGGATCCAGGGAACTACAGACCTGTCAGACTGATCTCAGTGCCAGGGAAAGTCATGGAACAGGTGATCTTGAGTGCTATCATGAAGCACATGCAAGAGAACTGGGTGATCAGGCCCAGTCAACATGGGTTTACCAAAGGCAGGTCTTGCCAAACTAACCTGATTGCCTTCTATGACAAAGTGACTCAGCTGCTGGATGAGGGAAAGGCTGTGGATGTGGTCTTCCTGGACTTGAGCAAAGCCTTTGACA
>WAAB01017594.1:44641-67257 GCA_013389865.1 Piaya cayana
AGGTTGTAGAGAGGAGGGTGCTGGCCTCTCCTCCCAAGTGACAGGGGACAGGACAAGAGGGAATGACCTCAAGCTCCGCCAGGGGAGATTTAGGCTAGACATCAGGAGGAAGTTTTTCACAGAAAGGGTCACTGGGCCTTGGAACAGGCTACACAGAGAGGTGGTTGATTCAGCTCCCGTGGAGGTGTTTAAGGCACGGGTGGACGAGGTGCGGAGGGGCATGGTTTAGTGTTTGATAGGAATGGTTGGACTCGATGATCTGGTGGGTCTCTTCCAACCTGGTGATTCTATGATTCTATGATAATTACCCTTTAGTGTAGGGTTATTACTGGAGTAAATTTCTGAGGTTCAAAATTTCTCTCATTTTTCAAAGTCTTTGTGAAGTCTTAGCTGAATTAGTGAGGCCTATATCTTTTTGTTTCTTCTTTGATATAGCTTAGAAATTCCTCTCCTCTCTCTCCAGTCCTGGGACTGCTGGCACAATAGCATTTTCCCTGACCAGCTCCTGTGCTTGGAGCAACCTTGAGTGTTTCAATAATCTATTTCCTTTTGTTGCTTTTTAACTCTAGCTGCTGTATTTTATTACTCAAAATTTTTCTTAAAGTAGGGGTGGTATGAAAGAGAGGACAGAAAGTTTTGTTGCATTGATAAAATCTTCTTATACACCATCTCTGTTACTTTCTTTGGTAAGAATCCAGAAAAAAACCCAGAACCATTTAATAAACTAGCTAGATATAAACCTAAGTTTGCAAAGAGAAATATGAATCATATGAGTTAAGCATCTGTGAAAGTACCTCATCCATCTCCCTGCCAGTGCTCTACTGCTTTGCATGGCGTACAGTGAAAACAGCAGTGTCCTTATACTCCCCTTCCTGCTGGTGCATTAACTGTGTGAAGAAGAAATACATGCATGTGTGTGTGTGTGCACGTGTGTGCAAGTGGGCATCTGCCTCATTTGATGCTTATGTATTCATTGGCAATTGCTGTTATTGTTCCTCATGTTATTAGTTTTTGCAAGTAGTTCCACTTCTGCTAAGGGCATCAGGGTTTATGGCAGCAATATTTCTCAAAGTGTTGGAGGTAAAATATCAACCTACTAACAGACTCTCTGGTAATGTAAATCACAAAGGGAAAGCAATCTTCTTTTGAAGAAGTCCTGCTTGGGAATGTTAACTCTCCTGTTGGAAAAGCAGCCTGTGGAATGTGGTATACTGTATGATCTCTAGGAAGATAAATGATTTGTCTTAAATGATGGGGATGGAGTGGGGAAGAGATCTAATTTCAGCTACTATTTTCCTTGGTAGATAATAACCCGAACTCTGTCATACCTAGGGCATGCTATGAGGAGCTAAGCACCTGGGACTCCGCTGCTGTCAGAAAGAGTTTGGGTTTGGGGTGTTTGGTCTGCTGAATGAAACACCTGCAAACAAATGCTGTCTAAACAGCCTTTCTCTTGTGGAAGAGGGGATAGGGAAGGGAAACAAAGACAAAATTGTTTTTCCTAGTCCATTCCCCTCCCCTTTTTCTTATCTTTAAAGTATTTTTTTGCAAGCTGAAGAAAATCTCCTCCCCTTGGTCTGACACAGAGCAGGATGTTCCAAAGCGGTGCGAAGAAGGGGAAGGAGTGCCAGCATAGTTGTTTTCTGGGAGAAAATGTATTAATTCTCCCCTGAAGTTATGCATGTCCCCCAATATTAAGAAACTGCAGAATAAAATTTCTTTTGAGGAATGGAGGTCTAGGATCATTTCTGCTAGAGTACCTGTGTGTCACACCCTACACCTTATCTTGGTTGTTCCAGGGTCTTATAACTTGATTATTCTGAAGTCTTCCCCAGATTTATCTATAGGATAACTGTAGGGATTGGCGATCGGAAGATCACGCGATGTTACGGAAAGAATAGGGAACATTAACTGGAGCAAACATACCTTTGTCTGCGGGCTTAGCGATAAGGAAGTAGGAAGCACCTTAGTATTGGTGGCTTAGCTTGTAGGAAAGTAGCAAGAGGCATGGCTAGATTTAGGAGACTATATAAGGCTATGTTATCTTTTGAATAAACGCCATTTGTAGCATCCTCATATTGGTGTCTGTGCTCTTTGGCCCGGAGGCTGGGGATGTCTCCATACCGTCTCCCCCGAACGGGTTGTTGTTGCTGAACTCCACGGCGACAGATAACATATAAATACATAGCATACAGTATCTAGCATGTGCTTCGTGTGTATGCACATTCTAGGGTACTTGGAGGAACTTCTGTCAGTCATACCACTGTCAGGACCAGATTAACGTGGAACCTGAAATTTAGTCCTGCATGAAAAGCAGGGCCTAAACAAAAAAGTAAAGGGCAGAGTACCTTATAGTAGCGCAGATGTAATTGCAGGCTGATAGGCTGGGCACCTTCATTTGGAAGGAAGGTTGAGTTTGAGTGGGAGAAGTACATAAAATCCATTGCAAAAGTCAGTCTGAAGAGCTGTCTGCTTCATTTTGGCAGTAGCACAAGCCTTGAGTTTTTAGAACATTAAAACAATGATGAAATTAGGCCACAGATTCTACTAATTCAGCCCTGATCAGCTTTCCCACTTCTAGTAACAATTAAATGCTTATCTCTTCCTTTCACATGCATTAGATTAATCGGCCATGAGCTAAAAATAATACAGTACTTAGGCTGAGACCAACCACGTTTTCCTTGCAGCTTGGACCTCTGCTGGTTCAGTACATGTGCAGAGGACTGAGAATATCTGTGGGAAAAGCTAGTATAGTATTTCTTGCAACAAATATAACATTATGGTACTCAGTTGTGCTACTTGTATTCCCAGAACTCAGTGCTGAGACCAGTTCTGTTTAATACCTTTATCAGTGATCTGGATGAGGGGCTTGAGTGCACCCTCAGTAAGTTTGCAGACAATGCCAGGTTGTGCAGGACTGTTGATCTGCTTGCGGGAAGGAAGACTCTGTAGAGGGATCTGGACAGGCTTTGTCAATGGGCTTAGGCCAGCTGTATGGAGTTCAAAAAGGCTAAGTATTGGGTCCTGCATTTGGGTGACAACTCCATGCTTGGGGATGAACAGCTGGAAGGCTGCCCAGCAGAAAAGCACCTGAAGATATTTGTCAACAGCCAGCTGAATATGAGCCAGCAGTGTGCCCAGGTGACCAAAGCAGCCAACAGCATTCTGGGTTATATCAGAAACGGTGTGGTCAGCAAGACCAGGGAAGTGATTGTCCTTTTGTACTTGGCACTAGTGAGGTTGCTCCTCAAATACTGTGTTCAGTTTTGGGCCCCTTACAACAAGAAAGACATTGAAGTGCTGGAGTGTGTCCAGGGAAGGGCAGCGAAGCTGGTGAAGGTTCTGGAACACAAGTCTTATGAGCAGTGGCTGGTGCAATTGGGGCTGTTTAGTCTGGAGAAAGGGAGGTTGAGGGGTGACCATATCACCCTCTACAACTACCTGAAAAGAAGTTGTAGCAAGGCAGTTGTTGGTCTCCCAAATAACAAATGATGGGACAAGAGGAAGTGACCTTAAATTGTGCCCAAAGTGGTTTAGATTGCATGTTAGGAAATAGCTTCACCAAAAAGGTTGTCAAGCACTGGAACAGGCTACCCAGGGAAATGGTGGAATCTCGAACCCTGGAAGTATTTGAAAAACATGTAGGTGTGGTGCTTAGGGGCATGGTTTAGTGGTGAATTTGGCAGTATTAGGTTTAGGGCTGGACTTGTAGATTTAAAATACTTCTCCAACCTAAATGATTCTATGATTCTATGAGAAGTCACTGGAGAAGAGGGGATGTTGTTGTACAATATTCAGCTAGGAAAATTGTGATGATGTATATTTCAGCAGTGCTTATGTATTAAGCTAGGAACTATCCATCTGCTCACTAAGAGACATTTCTTGAACTAAAATGTGTAAATCTATAGACCAAATAGGGGATGGAAGAGGAGCAACACAAATCATTAGGAGACAGAGAAAAGGAATGAAGTACCACTTGTCTGTCTGAGTGTGTATCTCAACCACTTGATGAGCTTGTGTCTCGGGACCATTGAAAAAACATCTGCTGAAGTCAAATAGATTTCAGGGTAAATATGTTACAGAAGTAAATTTTTCTAAGGCATAGCTGTATATTTCTGTGCAGGAAATCATATGGTGAGATGTGGCGATTACCTTCAGTGTTTTCAGATGACATGAATAGATCTTGATTCTTGATGCTCAGGTCTTGCGTTTGACTTTTTAGTGTAGCTCCACACTTGAGTTAAGATGACCACACTATTTCTTGGCAAGAACTGGGTCACACCTAGCCAGCTCAGAACATGGATAGAACCACCTTACAGTTGCCTGTTGATGACTAGGTAGATGTATTGGGCACTGGAACAGGCTGCCCAGGGACATGGTTGAGTCACCTTCTGTGTAGGTATTTAAAAGATGGGTGGATGAGGTGCTGAGGGGCATGGTTTAGAGATTGGTGGGAATGGTTGGACTCGATGATCCTGTGGATCTTTTCCAACCTAGTGATCCTGTGATTCGTATGTGTCCTCACTTTCTAGTGGCTTTGTCCCTCTTTTTGAGGACACACACAGAGATTTTTAGAGCCAGCTAATATGTGCTTTGGTTATAGGTATTAGATCTGGACTTTCCAGATTTGTCACTTCTACTTGCTAGTTAGCTTTGGGCCCATCTCATAACCACATGTTGGTTTTTTTGTTTGTTTCTTTGTTGTTTGGGGTTTTTTTTTTGTTTTGGGGTTTTTTTGTTTGGTTGGTTGGTTTTTTTACCAATAAAATGGAACTAAAACTTGCACTTTGAAATGCTTTCAGGATAAATTTGCTTCCAAAAACCCACTAGGCATAGCTATGAATATCTGTAAATAAAAAGAAAAGTTATTGTTTTCTTGCTTCAGAACTTTAAAACACCAGAGTATTTGAAACATCTTCTTAGTTTTAAATTAACAGTATCTGTTATCATTCCTTGTCATCCTTTTCCTAAAGAAGAGCCAGCACTAGAAATTCAGGAAGCAGAGAGTTGCAAATAAGATAGATCAAAATGCTGTTGTGACATCCAAGCCTGGAAGCTGCTGGTGACATCACAGACCCTCTGCAGAGATCAAAAGCAGAGCTGAAAGAGGCCATGTCCAAAAAGGCCCACCTTTTTACTTACTGTGTCTTTACACTGCACGCAGACTTCTGCCATGTGTCTGAGTCAGGCTTGGATTTTCCTTACCCCAGGACACTGCCTCTCCTTAATATTAGTGTAGCCTATCTCATTTGAAATAGTTTTGGAAAGTCTTCAGAGTACATATTGTCATATATATTTCAGGAACTAACCTACTATAACTTTGGATGCTATAAAGTTAATGATGAAGATAAAAATATGTGCTACAAGTAAGTGTTGAAGTGGGCATCAGGGAACCTTATCCAACTTTGTCTACCTCTGTGATGTTATCCTTTCAATTTGAGGTACCTTGCAACTACTGTAAAGGAGTAGTTTTGCTTAGGGCTTTTGCCTACTGATTGGAAAGAACACTACTGCCTCCTTCAATAGTATGTGACCGTTTGTGCTCCCAGGCCAGGGAAGCAGTCTGCCATGATTTACATCCTTGAAATACAGAGCAAAGCTGATGGAATTGTTGTTTGAATGAGAAGATGCTCAACCTCGGAGGTTTTTTTGGGGGAGAAAAAGGTGGCAACAAGCTGTTTTCCATGTGGAAGGTGTATTGGTCTGTTGGAAGTGCCTGCTGAAGAGCTATTTGAATGCAATGGACTAAGCTGTGTTTGAGGATAAGAGAGTCAGGGTTGGAGGGTGTCAGTTAAGGTTTGGGACAATACTCCATGTGTTAATAGTACCCTAGCTGCTATCATTGGGCAAGAATAAGGACGTTACTGATAGGCAGGGGTGATGGATGTCTCCAGAGAACACAGGTAGTGATGTGATATAGGGTGCACATTAAAAGCTATCAGTGGAAGGAGGTACAGAACTGGAAAGCAGCTTTATTAACACTCTGAAGTTATGTTCACAGCATTTTGAAATTGTTTATGTATTGCTGTGACTTACAATCAAGGTGACAAATGCTGGTGCCCAGAGAGTTTGTGATCTCAGGCTCTCTAGCAGGCAGTGCTTTACCAGAACAATTCAGAGCAACAATCCATATATACAATCCATTCCATAAAAGGAATGAAGATGATGAAGCATAAAATCCTGGACAAGGACAAGACTTGTGGTAAATCCTGTCTTGTGATTTCTTACTGTATTCTTTGGCTTTGCTGTCTCATGAAATGAACATTCCTGCTTCTATGTATTCCATCTTGTGCTGCGATATGGTCATTTAATTCCAGCTGCAGCAAAGCAACATGTGCATTATTTATACTCTCCAGGATTCTGGCTCTCTTTGTGACATAAGAAGTCCATAGCTGGGCTAAAGTAGAAATGATCAAAATAGTCTCAAAAATATTTTTTTATATATATTTCTTTAATGAAATTCAGTTTCCCTCAAGGGGAGGAGAGGGAACATTAAAAAAATTCTATTAACAGTTTAAATTTAAACGCTTAATTTTGTTTTTCTACTAGCTGCCTGTAATGCCACTTGATATATCTCAGTGATCAAAATATTCCTCTGAAGTTTTGACATTTTTCAAAATTTCAAACTATAAAATAAACCCAGAAAAATCACTGTTTTTATTACAAGATCTTCCCTAAAGCAGATGGAAAAATCTGTCCTGGTCGTTTCATAGGATCATAGAATAACTCAGGTTGGAAGGGATCTTGAAAGATCATCTGATCTTTGTTAGGCTTTTTCCTTCCCCAGGTTTACTCAGAACTAATGCCCAGCTTCACTACCTAAAGTACCATGAGTAGTGGTTAAATATTTCAATAAGGTCATTTTTACTAATAATCATTAAAAATTCAGTGATATTTTTTCTAGGAGTCTTGCAGTTTTCACCCTGGAGCTGTAATTAATTTCCAACTCAGGTGATTCAATTGCCATTCTGCATTTCTCCTACTGTTTCAATTGACTACAATTCACCTAAACACCTGTTTCTTATCCACTGAACGGTCCACCCATCAAATCCATATTTCTCCAATTTAGAGAGAAGGGTGTTGTGGGAGACTGTGTCAAAGGCTTTACAGAAGTCCAGATAGATCACATCCATTAGTGTGAGTCAGTAGTTTTTGAATAAGATGCTTTGAGATCCCTGGCATGATAGTTGATAGATGAACACAGTGCTTTGTAATTATTGTTTAGTATCCAAAACCTTACAAAGTTTATCNTAAAAGGAATGAAGATGATGAAGCATAAAATACTGGACAAGGACAAGACTTGTGGTAAATCCTGTCTTGTGATTTCTTACTGTATTCTTTGACTTTGCTGTCTCATGAAATGAACATTCCTGCTTCTATGTATTCCATCTTGTGCTGCGATATGGTCATTTAATTCCAGCTGCAGCAAAGCAACATGTGCATTATTTATACTCTCCAGGATTCTGGCTCTCTTTGTGACATAAGAAGTCCATAGCTGGGCTAAAGTAGAAATGATCAAAATAGTCTCAAAAATATTTTTTTTATATANATCTTTGTTAGGCTTTTTCCTTCCCCAGGTTTACTCAGAACTAATGCCCAGCTTCACTACCTAAAGTACCATGAGTAGTGGTTAAATATTTCAATAAGGTCATTTTTACTAATAATCATTAAAAATTCAGTGATATTTTTTCTAGGAGTCTTGCAGTTTTCACCCTGGAGCTGTAATTAATTTCCAACTCAGGTGATTCAATTGCCATTCTGCATTTCTCCTACTGTTTCAATTGACTACAATTCACCTAAACACCTGTTTCTTATCCACTGAACGGTCCACCCATCAAATCCATATTTCTCCAATTTAGAGAGAAGGGTGTTGTGGGAGACTGTGTCAAAGGCTTTACAGAAGTCCAGATAGATCACATCCATTAGTGTGAGTCAGTAGTTTTTGAATAAGATGCTTTGAGATCCCTGGCATGATAGTTGATAGATGAACACAGTGCTTTGTAATTATTGTTTAGTATCCAAAACCTTACAAAGTTTATCTAAGTCTAGACTTAGACAATCTTAAGTTTGTTTGTTTGTTTCTGCCTGTTTTCTTGCGTTTCCTGAATTTCTGGTTCTCTCTTTGGCATCCTGTGCTGTTATACTAGCAAAGAGTGAGACTAAGAACCTTTAATGATATATTATTTAATTTTTAAAATAGTATATTTACATTTATTTGAATCCAGTTTCTTTTTCTTGCTGCCTAAAGTGAGAACCTAAGGAAATAACTCATTTATCTTCCTTTTTTTTTCCTTTTCACAATCAACTCACAGAAGTCACTGCACAAAGTGTGCCTGGGAAGAAACAGACAAATCTGCAAATATGACTTACAGGAAAGACATTTTGTTTGCTTTCATTGAAATTAAGCTGTAAATATGTTGTGTGAAACTTCATTTTTACCATTTATAAAGAAATTGGTGTGGATTTGTGAGGGGGAGACTCAGACTCTGCCCCCTGTGCTGTGGAGAACTGGAGCTACTGGTGCAGTGACTACGACTCTCATCACTCGTCTCTGTAATCCTGAGCCCTGGCTGTCACCCCTTGTCATTTGCAAGTATAGCATTGTGTCTGTGGCTGTAGGTTTGGAACATTATGTTAGAAAACATTGAGTAACACATTTTTTCCTGAAAATGGTCTGTAAGACCTCTGAGATTCTTGACCACAGATGCTACAGAGAGGAGGAAGGTTGTTTTCCTGGTGGGCTTCCTCAAGAAGCTAGCTCTGGTCCTGCAGCATGATTTGAGAAGGCATTGCAATCAAGCCAGCTTTGTGTGCGGTCAACATGCAAAGGACAAACCAGCAACTGATGCATTAACTGAGAACAAGTTCATTCAGATTGAAAAAACATAAATGATCACATTTGAAACACTGAGAGCCTATCAGGGACCACCTGCCTGGAATGAACATTTACCATATGGTGCCTTTGGAAGCTAATATTGATTCTCATTATTTTAAACGATTACAAACATTGCAGGTGTTTTGTAATAATCTCTATTGTCTAATTAGGACATTCTCAAAGCTAGTTTATTCTGCCTGCTAACGAATATTGATTTGAACAGCTGAGTTTGCCTTGTATTAGTGATGGGAGTGTGCTAGCTGACACTTTGTAGTCTCTTTTGCTGACAGACTAATACAGGAAGAAGAGGCTAGAGCTGAGTGAGCGGATGCCCCGATTCACTCAAGTCTGATCAGCCTTGCCGGGAGGACCTACAGCTTGCACCAGAATTTTCCAGTTAAAGAAAGCATTGACATACTTATGAAATTTTTTTATTGTCTAATGGGGATTAAAAAAAAAAGGAAAAAAAAGTAGTGGACATGATTGCAGAAAAATTAAGCCATCACTGAAGTATACATATATGAACAGGATACTTAAGTATGCATTTCTGTCATTCCTGACTCAGAGTCATTATTTCTGACATTGTTGATGCACAGTAATTTCTTAGAAAGTGCTGGAGAAACCACTTGAGCAAACAGCCCTGGTGAAGGCCAGTAACATAGAAGTAGTTTCCTTCCTTTCTCTTTTGTGGTCGGTATTACTTCTGACTTATATCTGGTTTCTGTATATAAATGATCAACATAGACTAAAAAAAAGACTTAAAGGCTACTGGAGAAGCAAGATTTTATTAAATTTTTCTTGCTGAAATTTAAGCGGGCAAATATAAGAGAGATGTTAGAGCAACCTGAAGAGACTCCTTTATCTATTTTCCCTTATATCAATTTTCTGCCTGTTAACGTGGGCAGTTTCCTTCCACCAATATGATTGTACCTGAATTTTCAGCAGGGAGAAAATGTGTGTACTGTGAGTCTTCTGGCTTTTTGGCTTCCCTAGTTCACAAGGAGTTAGAACTGCAGCTTTGTTGTATCTTACAAAGATTTCTGGTAAAAGTAGATGTAGAGGACTGTTAGTGTTTGTAAGCTTCTGAAACTTCGGCATGAAAATTCAAACCTTAAGTGTCCAGGACGAGTAGATATGAAAGTATCTAAAACATAATAGAATAGGGACATAATTTGGTTATGATCTTTCTTTCTCTACAGGTTTACTTATTTTGCTGATTATTAGGTTATCATAAAGCAGTGTAGGTCATTATGTTGTTGCTTTTTGATGTCTCAGAGTGTAATGAACACATCTTCTCCCCCAAATATGCCTTGAGAGGCTCATTTTCATATGATAGAAACATACAGCAAAAGGTAGTTTTGTTCACATGCCTACTATGATACATGAATTTTTGATGGGTCTTTGATTGTTTCCTCTGTGTCAGAGATGTCAAGAGGAACAATGAGTAAGGTACTGCTCCATAAATTAGCATGTTGCCTAGGGCTTGGGGTATATCTGGGGTATAGTCTTGTCTATACTGCTTTTCTTATCTGATTTTCATGAACATATCTGAGTCATGGGTAAATGTAATTGCATTTATGGAGGAATATGTATTCCATAACTAAGTGCAATGCTGCCTAATATCAAGTGGAACAGAAAATGGAAGAGAACATTTTTCTCTGATAAAAACTGACCAGTGGTTCATTTACTTCGCCATTTTGCTTCTCAGAGAAGGAAAGCCTAGATGGTCATCTGGTACCAGGACATCTAAGGTCTGTAGCTGCTAGAAGGTTTCACTGAGAGCCCAGAATTGGATTACAGCCAAGGTCTGACTTACCAAAAGTAAGAAAAAAAGGTGGAGACCTGGCACCAAATAGCTGATGCCCCCCATGTTTTACACAGTTCAATAGTAACTGAACTAGTTGCAGTGAAAGAAGTATGTGGGGTTTAATCTAATAGTGCTACCTGATAAAGAAGAAAGGGAAATTATGGTTTCCTTTTTGGTTAGTGTGAATGCTCATTTTTAGTTGTATTTTTAGTAATTTTTTTTTCACTAATGGAACAAGATTAGGCAGTTGGCTAGAGGGAGTTTGAAGGACCTGAAGAATGAAGAAGATTTTGTCTTAGTCCTGGAGAGCAGAAGAACCTGCCTAAGAACCAAGAAGGCTGAAACTCAATTTAATAAACTTACTTTTCTGGACAAACACCCTTATTCCCCAGGTGTGTGATGTTGCCACACCTAACAGACCTGATGCTGCAGGACGTTTCTAACATATTATGGTGCCATTGATGTTCAGGCATTTGTTTCAATCCAGACTAGGTCAATAGGAAACAGGATGGTTCTCACTAACTCATGTTTGGTGACATCCTTTAGGTTAGTGATCAGTTTGCAGGGTTTCAGTTCTTATTTTTGGGTTGCAAATTCATTACTGTTTTTCAGGCTGCTTGGCAAAGCAAGCAGAAGGGCCAAGATCAGCCTGAGAAGACACAAGCATGCGTGTTTTTCTGAAAGCAAATATATTTTGTTGCTACTATGTTAAAGACTTTTAAGAGGATAGAATGTGCATGAGACTTGCTTTACTATTTAATTTACTGGTTAGCTAAATCTGTGCATATTTTAAAATTTTAAATTTATAGTTACATCCCGCTTGTTAACAAAAGAATGAATTTATTCATATAATTCATTCCTTAATATTGTGTATGGGGCTGCACAAAACTTATAGCTGTACCTGCTCTTTTTGTATTCTATCTCATTTGCCTCTTATTCCAGGCAGGATGACAAATAACTTGTTCCAAAAACTAGCCAGCCAACCAAATCGGTTCCTGAGGTTAAGAAAATATGGATGTTTTTCTTCTGTTATGCTGAATCTCTTCATGTGTGGATCCTATGCAAAAAGGCTTTTCATTTGGTATTTTTTAATTGACATGATATAGCAAGTTCAGGGAATTCCCTCTCTGTATTAATCAGGACTGTTCACAGGAAATTCCAAGCCTGATTTGTCCACAGTTTGGAGGATTTCAGCTGCATAGAGGGAAAAAAACTGATCTCCTCTCTTCCTTTGTTGCTTCATAAATGCCAGCCTCATTTCAGAACAGGGAAAGTTCACAAGTTTGGCAGTAGAGTACTATTTAAGATACATGTGATATTTTGGAGGTGAAAAAAAGGGGAACTGCGAAAAAGCCAATTTTTTAGTCCTCAGTGGCTTCCATTCATAAAATCTGATTTGATACAGTATATTTTTGGCTTTTACTCAGAATTTGAAACCCTGAAAGCTAAGAACCTGTATGAGCAAGAGTGCTTTTTAAGCTGCTATTTGGAATTAGATGCGAAAACACAGAAGGAACTTTGAGCTGGGGGCTTCATGGAGACAAAGGCATTTCTAGATCCATGCTCTGGATAGAAGCCACTATGAGGTGAAGCTTACAGTGACTGTTGTGCAGGGATATCCTCAGACAAAAACCCTGCAGCATAAATGCACCATTTTTGTATATCTGTGAGCCAGACAGGAGGGAAGGAAACAACAGCACTTAGTGTGGGCAGTAGTTTTGTTCAAAAGCTATGCAAAAAATGTGAGAAATCTGGAGTATATAATAGTCCATGGGGCACTGCTTTAATTGCTGCAATATAAAACCTGACTGTGGAAGTGACCACCACTGTAAAATGCAGCTTTCCTCCCAAAAGCGCTGATTAGTAGTTTTCTCTTGCCCAGGACAACATGTACATTTGGGACAGCACCCAGTGGAGAGAAGTGGGCACACATTGATGCTGTTATTTGTGGGTTGTGAGATACTTTTGATTGGCTTTGGCTTCTGAGACACAATCCTCCTGATCTCCTTGTAAGCCTCCCCCATATTCCATTATCTTCCTTTGGTATTTAAATAAAAACTAGAAGAGAATGTCCATAAAAGTAAGCTCCCTATTAGAAAACACTGTAAGTTAATGCCGCTCATACCTATCCCAAGTCAGAAGAGTCCTATCTGTCTCTACTTCTGATTAGGTTTTGGTTCTGGACTTTTGATAGACTCCTATCACGCTCTTTCAGTGTGAGACCTTGTTATGGAAGAATGTATTTGAAATTTGTTCCAAGAAGGGGATGAATGGCCTCATTTTGGGTGAGAGGCAGAAAGTGGACTTTGAGGGAGCAGCGCTGTTGCAGAGGTGTCAGTGTAGCAGCCGGGCCATGTCAGGGCTCCCAGCAGGGGCATGGTGGCCAGCCTGCCCTGGCAGTGTCACCAGGGGCAATCTTGGCTCCACACATCTGTGGTTCCATTTCAGTGCTGCCTTGATAGCCACAGACTTCTGCAGCTCAAAGGGGGAAATTACTGCCACGGGGACTGTTTTCTTTATGGGAAAAGTCTTGGTTGGATGGAGCAGCCAATAAAGCTGTTAATGTATTTTCTCAGTGCATAACCCACATATTTCAGCTCCCTGGATGGGGTCTTTATTTCTGAGGTGAACTACTGAGGAGCACTTAACTCATAGCTTCCAGGGGACTAGGAAAGTACAAGGTTTTCTGGAAGTTGAGATGTTCCTGTTTTAAGATCTAATGTTAACTTTTTGGGTGTGACTTTGGCTGAGTGAATGAAAAAGCATTACTTTCACAGGCAGGAAGATTTCTCCTTGTCTGAGATGCCTATTTATATAGCATTCAGTTATATCTCTGTCAAAGCTTACATTTACTCTCATCATTGCAACTTGTCCATCAATACTTTGACCTTGGAATTCAATCTTCTTTTATTACGTTATTCTTCTTATTTTTATGTGAGTTAAGCACTGGTAGCTGGTCTGTGATGAACTGAATTGGAGTTAGATTGGAACCTCTCTGTCTAGGCCTGATCAGAAGTGTGGTCTCCTGCCAATCACATCCTTTGTCTCCTGTGTAGAGCAGAACTTATACTCTTATTGCTAAGAGTGCAGGCTGATGTCCAGATTCTATGCCTTATTTTTTTATTGGAGTAAAGAACATTTGTTGCAAGTAATTTCTAAAAGGATGGCAACTGCTAGTCTGTATTGAAGTAAATGCAGTTTGGTGTATTCAACGTAGGAATCTGGGGAGGTTCTCATGAGATGACAATATATGGTTTGTTACACAGGTTTCTGTGCCTATGGTGGAAGCTGTAAAAGTGAGGATCGAGAGCTAAGACTAGAGGTTTGTATGGCTAAGAATGCCAGGTGACTCAACTTGAATTGATTTGTTACAGCATCCTGAAAAAAATGGTATAATAATTTCATCATGTGCAGCCTAGACTGACTCTTGCTATGAGGCAGGGTTCAAGACAACTGATGACCAACCCATACTGTCTGGAGCACTGAGAAGGGCTTCTGGAGCTGTGAAAAGGGATTGTCTTCATGTTGGCTGGTTTGTTATATGGGAGAGAATGTGAGGCAGTCTGTACTAAAGTTAGGCATTTATAAGTCTCTTGGCTAAGATTACACGAGGATTTAAGGGGCAATCCCAGACTAGGATGAAGACAGGAATTTGTAGGACCTGTTGCGATTGTATACTGGTACTGGGGTTTTGGTTTGCCTTTTAGATTTCATAAGGGTGAAAACTGCAGGTGTATTGGTGTATTAGGGCTCTGAGTGCACTAATAAACCTTAATATCCCTCATGAAACTCACCTGGACTCACACCTGTAGACTGAGGAGCTCTTTTAAAGCTCAGGCTTGGGCTAGTGGGGGAGGATTACTGATTTTCAGTTTAGTTGTAGCTGTGTTAGTGCATAGCTATGGAGCCTTGTGATTGGGACCTTAGCTTGCAGGCTTTGACTACCTAGCTTGATTTTTAGCCTAGCCTCATCACTGTGGCTGTGCCAGGCATTTGCTGGACCTCATCTTAATTCTGACTTTTCTGCTGAATTGTCAGTTTTTCTGGGGAACTGCTTTGTCACCATGGTGCTGCCTTGTGATATCGACTCTTGATTGGATGTGACTGCTATTTCCAGGTCTGTATTGTAAGTGTAGTGTGGGATAGACCTTACTTAGTAAGGGTTTAGTCTTGCCGGTCACATTATTCTCCTTGGTTCCTGTTCCTTACAGAATGTCTGTCCTGTAGTGCTCCCTGATGATAAGCTGGAATCTACAGGAATCATTGGTTTACTATTAAGTTCATCATCTTTAGGATATCCTGGGATAGGGTTGCAGTTGTGATTCTTGGGAAGCAATGCTGAGGTGTTGTGTTGGTTTCAGCAAAAAATCCTTCCAAAACCCTTACAGCGTCCGCAGCCCCCCTCCCTTCCACTCCCACCCCCCTGTACGAGCCCAAGGGGGAAGGTAGGAGAGACTGAAAATGCTGAAAACAAGCAAGCCAAAGCTGTAGTGATTATATACTCATCTATTAACACTAATATGCAACCAAAAATACCATATATACAAAATCAGAGAATAAGAGACCCCCAGACCATCTCCTGCCCCGTAGGGAAGCAACCAGAGATCCCCGACAGCAGGAAATCTAGAAAGATCGCAAGAAAGCTAACAAGAGAAAATAACCACTTTCCCTAAAGATAGCAGAAACTCATTAATCAATGCCTGTCTGAAGGTTGCCTGTACTGATTCTCTACGTTATTTCTAGGTTTGGGACCCCAGGGCAAGCTTCAAGGAAAAGTTTAGAAGCATAGAAGTCCACAGGCAGGTTATATGCCGAGCTATTTTTTTTTTTTTTTTTTATCATTTAGACTCCAGGCTTGATTTAAACTTGAGACCTGAAAGTGGCGTTAGGCTAGGTCACTTATATGCATTTTTTTATCTTGTATACCTAGGCTATGATATAGTGACTCCTGAACTCTTTCCCTGCTGCTCTAATTATCTAATAAGTAATGAAGCAAAGTAAGAACTAGGGAACTGAAGTATAGCTTTTATTTTACTACCAGTTTGCTGAATGACTATAAGAAGCTTATCTTTAACTTCAACAAATTCTTTCTCTTTAGGTAGAAAACCTAAAGAGGGATAGTAGATGCCACTTGTGTGTTTGTACTGTGCCTCCACCCAGTGAGATGGAGATCAGTGTGGACAGATCTAAGGGTTACTGTGATATATGTTAAAAAAAGAATACAGTAGTAGTAAAGAATTGATGATGTTTCTGATGTATTGCTGCGGAGACCTACTCTCTAAGAATCTGACTACAATAAACCAGCTTATTTTATAGTACTGAATGTGGACCATGCTTGAGTTGGCAACTGTTTGTTAAAAAGGATAAGAATATGTAATTGGCTGCTGAATTTGGTGGTTGTAGTACTCAATTTCCTGTCTACTTGAGGTCCATTTTATTGTTTGACCATACCTGAAGTAGGACAGATTTGTCTGGCCTGGATGAAATTGGGGGGGGGGGGGGGAAGAGAGCTGTATTTGGCTTGCCCCCAGCAGCTTCAATTGTTTCTGCCCTACCATCAGTGTGTTTGGCCCTTGTGTTGTTAGCAGTACTTTAACATCTATCTGTTCATGTGCAGTCTCCTATGGAAAAATGTTGAGAAGGTCTTATTTACTGCTGTGAAGACAGAAAGCACATGAAATGCACCACTGGCCTTTGCTGCTCATTTAATGGGAGACATGAACCACTTCTAGCTGATTTCTTACAGCTCTTTTAGGCACCTTGATGCCTGAGAGGACTTGCTTGAGGAATGGAAAGGATTAATCCCAAGTTTATCCCTGGATCTCACATTGTTTACTCCTGGCTGCTTGTTGGTGGGAAGCCAGGCCATGGTTATGGAGGGAAAGACTAGTCTATTTCCCATTTTAAAGGAGAACCTATACTAAACAGATAACTCTTCCAGTTAAATAGAAGCAGATACTCCAGCAAGGGGCCTCCCCTGGGAGTTTTTTCTCCCCTCCTTCTATTTACTCTGGCTAGTGCTATATAGTTGCTCCAGTCGTGGCCTGTTTTGTGTGGGGTGGAGAGTTTATTTCTGAGAATTGATCATTGGGCTTGATAGTTTCCTGCTCTGCTGCTGTTCCTGCAGAAATGCCTCTTCCTCTCCCTTGAGTGACTCGCATCTGTACAGGATGCTTACAGGAGCCTTACCTGTAAATACCTCCTCTGTATATCAGCAATGAGCCTTTCTGTTCAGGTAGATGCCAATGATTTTCCTAATTTGTCACTGACAGTATCTGTTGTATACTGTGCCCCTGCACTTGCACAATCCTCTTGCCTAAGCTTAGCTTTTGGTTGTCTTGTACTAGAAAGACTGTTTTGATGGTAGCCTGGTGCCACTAGAGCTCCAGAAAGAGAAGGCTAGATATAACTGCATCATAGATGAATACGCACCTTGTTCATTTCCTTTATCTCCTAGTTCTTGTTGATTATTTTGTTTCAAACTTCTCTTTGTTTACAAGCACAGTAACTATACAATGTTAGATTTCTCTGTTAGGTTTAACTATAGGTAAGTGTTCAGCATGTTAAAACAAAGTGTTAACCAAAACCTGCCATTGCGTAACTAGATTTCTGGAACAAATGCTTAGACCATAGTTCTGTTGCTACAGAAATATTTTGTTTCTTTTCATGTCTACCCTCTCCTATGTATCTCTTTGCTAATGCTTTCCCTCCAGTCTATTCTGTGGTCTTTCTAGAAATGATGAGTTACGGTCTTGGACAAATAGCAGCAATATTGTCCCTGGTAAAAAGACTTGATTGTTTCCTCAGTGGAATCTGTGGTAGGTGGGGAATCCAAGTCCAGTCATCATAGGTAACTGCTGTGAGGGGAAAGCAGCCAAGGAGGTACTTCAAGTTTTTTAGAAATGTTGCTGCTCTGAGAAGCCTGTGAGAGCAGACTGTGTATTGCCTAAATTTGAAATTCAGCAATGAAATTCCCTTTTCAGAGAGGGACAAAATGATTTAGTTACCTTTTAATGCACAGAAAAAGGCAGCAAGAATAGTTAATGGAGAAGGAGCCTACATTGTGCTTCCCCTTGGAAGATCACTCAAGATAAACGCTATTCATTTGGCGATCCAGGCTTGAAAGAACTGCAGTGTGAGAGAATGGGACAAAGAATGTGCAGGAATCTGAAAATGAGATAGTCCTCAACTCCTGCAGAACTGGCTGAATAGCAGTGATAAGAGAAAGGAATGGACTACTTGCCGGTACTGAATTGCTTATGTGAAAAACTAAAGAAAGCAAGTTAACTGTCCTTGATAAAATCAAGACTGGCAGCTTACAGAGCCAGGGTAATGTTTGTTGCTTAATATTTGCAGCTTAATAAAACTTATTAGATTTTAAAAATAAACTTGTGTTTAAAGTTTAGTTTTGCTTGTTTTTTGTTGTTTTGCTATTTCTAAAATGGAATTAAGCAGTGAAAACTTTTGAAGTGGTGACAGCCATAGAAGGATTGCAGCAGGGACCTACAAGCTGGAAGGACTTCTCTGAGCATCCACCTTCTTCCAGCCACTTGCCAATCATGGCTGAAATTCAAAAGGTTTGTGATCTTTAACTTGATTAGTTGTGGTGTTCTTCAGCAAGGGAAAAGGTCATGGGAATCTACTGAGAAGTATGTTTGAGAGGTTCTTGAACAGATTCTTAGGAAAGTGGGTTGTAGAAACCTAAGCACTCTTTCCTTTCCTTTTTAATCAGTTCTTCCATTTATGTTGTTATAGTGAGTCAAAATTTAGTTTCTTAGTCATAAGGTCTTGGTAAACTTCTCAGGCTTTGAGTTGCAGAGATTCTTGAGTTCTTGAGTTGCAGAGATTGTTGAGTTCTCATGATGTTGCAGAGAATGATAGCTGAATAACTCTGATATAAGAGAGATATAAGGAAAAGATGGCATGAAGAGAGGTTTATTGAAATGTCTAGGGACAGATTTAGAAATGGAAAAAGAGAACATGGTGGACTGAAAAGAAATGAAGTGGTAAGGTGAGAGAAAAAAAGACAGCATAACAAATGCATAGAAAGATGCACTGTTTTATTTTGCAGCAAAGAAAAGTGAGAATCAAGTGCAGAGGGAAGGAAATCAAGAGAAGTAGTTGTATATTTACTAACTAGAAAGCTGGTTGATGTTACAATGGTTGTGTATAGTTATGGTTTGTTTCTCTTTAATTGGAAGAGTGACTTAGGATGAGTAGAGGTAGACCTTATCAGATAAGAATATCCACAAGTTCAGATTCAATTCCTGTCTTTGGGTTGTGGTGTAGTATATTAGCAGGAGAAGACAGACTCTTGGCTTTCCCGCTACCTTAAGGAAATGCAATTCAGTGCATAAAACTAGGACTGTGGGTGTCATTGGCACTTCCAGAAGTGGGACTCGAAAGCATGAAGAGATTAAAGGTATCTGTCAAAACCAGCTAAAACCCTGCATCTTCATTGTGATCTGACCAGTGAACCTTGTTTGGGAGTGGTTTTGTACAGTGACTGAGCAATCACACTTCCAGCCTCGGCTGCTGGATTACGTGGAGTAATTAATACCTCTAAGTTCCAAGGCTAATGTAGTTCAAATTGGAAACACAAAATGAGGCCATTTGAAAACAGGAAAAACTTAAATACTGGACTTAGCTCTTTAGTGACAGTAGGCAACTCACTGTAGCAGAGTTTGGAGCACAGCACAGAAATCCAACCTCCTTTTACTTTGCATTGGCTGCTATGTGCATTTTTATCTGCTTGTGTTATTCCAAAAGAGAATATTTTGTGACCAACAGAACTGCAGGTGTTGATGCACCTCTATATCTGCAACCCAACCATAATTATCATTGGACATAGAAGGTTTGTACAGTTCTTTGTGATAAAGTGTGAAGACAGCTCTTTCCCATCCTCTTTCTTTGCTGTTTTGGGATGAAAAAGAGTGGAAGATAGTGCAGTCACGTTCTGGCCAAAAATAATAGCACTGTAAATTGATAAATAGATATTTAGCTCCTGATAACTTTGAGTGTTGCAGTTGCTATAACAACACATTCATACTGTGGCATATTTTGCTGTACATGATTGTAAAGAATTTTGAGCCAACAGAAAATTCCATCAGGATTAAAAGCAAACAACTCTGGAAATGCACAATTGTTCGGTTCCTAGCAGCCCACAGCTTATGTAAACTCTAGGAAATGGAAGGGCAGTTCTGCACTCAGATGCGAGTGGCCACACTGAAAACAGTGCAAAGGTTATTTTGTTGTGCTGTTAGTGCTGTTGCCCATAGGAGCAGTAAGGATTTGTAGGCCCTGTGCCTGAGGAAATCTAATTTGTGGGAGTGCTCATCTCCCTGTCCTGGCTCACAAAAAGAACTGGGAAAAAATGCTGGTGGCTGCCTGAATCTGAGTGACTTTTGGCTTTCATTGCACTGTGAAATTCTGTTGGCTTGGCTTTAGAACTTGAGAGCTGGTCCTTTAAGTGTAAAGCTGGTTGGACCAGACTGAAAACATTATATGCTGGCTGTTGGGTTGGAGGGGCAGCTAACACAGTGGAGTGTTAGAACATAATAGAACAGCAGTTTAGATGCTGTGTCCCATACCTTGAATGCAGGATTTGGCTCAGTTATTTTTAGGACTTTAGGATTTTTAGGAATGGACCTACCTTAGTCATGTGGCCAGTGGTTGATCTTAAAATGACAGTTTTAGTGGTCAGCACTGTTGACCTTTCCATTGCTGACCACTTTACCAGAACAACTTGCTCTGAAGAATCATAACTCCCAATCTGAAAATGCCTCCTTGTCTTCTCTCTGCCAAAAGATGCTATCATGATCTACTCACTTGCCAGAGCATAGCTTGTTCCCACTCAGTTTCTTTGATGGACTAACTTTAGTATTAGTTGAGAAGTCTGTGACACTGGAAAACATTTTAACATCACAAAAGAGTGGATTTTATATCAGAATAAATAGCACAGAAGAGTCATTGTCATCTGCATGTGTGGTCCCCTTTTCAGTCTTATATAGCAGGGTGTTTATTTTCATGTTTTCTTGAGATTTTAGATTTTATTCTGAAGTATATAGGTAAGTATAATTAGTCTGAATTTTTATTTAATTTGCTTTAGGAAGGAATATATGCAAATTAGTGTAATTTAAACCATGATACATTCAAGTACTGTGAAGACAGAAGCAAGATTTGATTTAGGGTTTGTTTGTTTGTTGGTTAAAGTGAATGTACGTATAATTCAGTGCCCACTGTCATCATTAACTTTGCTAACCTTTGAGCTGTGTCTTAAGACACACAGAAAAAATATTTTTAGAGACTGTAGTTCTTCCTGTTTCCAAATAATCTAACAGGCAAGATTAGCAAATAGAGAACTGTCCTGAGCTATTAGTGGTATGCAGTGCTCTTGAGACTTGTTTCCCACCTTGGCAGTAAATAGCACAGCATATTATGAGTAAGTTTTCAGTCAGAGCTGTTAAGTTCAGTGTTAGAGATTTCTTATGCTTGTTGGTTCACCAATCTGGCACTTTCAGGTTGTAAAATGTTTATTTTAAAATGTTACCTAATAGAGTATGTTTTAATTTTGGCCTGTCTCGGACTGAAGACCTTCTTAGGGTATGTGGACAGCCCACTGAAATCTTTTAAATAAAGAGTACTTGGCCATACAGTATGTCATCTAGGTAGTTCTCCAAATGCTATATGAACCCTAGACTTTTGATGAAGTTTTTTTGGACAAGCTAAAAAAATTATGGATAAGGTGAGTGCTCTTTAATTGCAAATATTGTTATCCTTTATGTGTTGAATTTGAGCAGTTCTTTTATCATATGGACAGTGCTTTTAGCAGATAAATTGCTTGC
Source organism: Piaya cayana (assembly GCA_013389865.1). Classification (NCBI taxonomy): domain Eukaryota; kingdom Metazoa; phylum Chordata; class Aves; order Cuculiformes; family Coccyzidae; genus Piaya; species Piaya cayana. The sequence continues at coordinate 66,168 of WAAB01017594.1, forward strand.
CTTTTTTTTTTTCTGCCCAGCTTCACAAATGAATAGTATCTCCAGCTGAACTGATAAAGGGTGTGGGTGTGTGGGGGTGTGTGTGTGTGTAGGAACCCATCTATAGTTATAAAGGAGTGCTTGGTGCTTGGATTTTCCACTCGCACTGCCTGCAGCACATCTAGCTAGTGCCAACTGTTGGTACTGCTGTTTCCTTTATGCTCTTACTGCTACTAGCACAGGAGAACCTGAAACATTATTTTTAAGACCTGGGCATTTTGGTAGAAATTTTATTATTTGGTAGAAACAGTATTGCTGAGGTGGCTCAGGTTTTCATACGTGGGTAAAAGCTCAGTGCTGTACATAACTAGAATGAGAAGATGATCTAATGCGGTGGGGACCAGAGAACTTCACGGACAAATCAATATGATCTCAAATGAAGTCTTTCTTTATTCAGGGTTCACCCGTTTATATAGGGCAAGCAGACCAAAACATCAGGTAAACTCCCATTGGTCACTGCCCTAGCAACTAACCTCTCATGGCAACCGCCCATCCCAAAATCTCCCTGCCGCCAACCTGAAAAGCTCCTGCCCCCACCTGCAAACCACTCCATTAACATAACACAACAGAGTAATCAAAAAATCTTTGTGACTCTCCCAACTCCACCCTGCCAGGGCACTTAAAGAACAATCCAAACAATTCCCCCGTCTCCTTTCTAAAANTAACCTCTGCCTGTCATTTTTAGTTCAATGGGTCCTTTCCATTCTCCTGAATCCCAGTCTTTGTATTGTACTCTGATGCCTTGTTGGTCCTGGCTATTCAATCCTGATTCAAGCGGTCGGTAATTCGGTCGGTGATGAATTACAATAGGAGGGTTTGTTCTGGTTCCAGTTAGACGTAAAAAAATTTTAGCAATAGAAAAGGTAACACATCATTCACTGGGAGGCAACACCCTTCCCCACCCCTTTTTTGTTTTTGCAAATGTGACCTCACGGTTGCATGGAAACATGGGAAGCCTGTGTGATGACGAATTCTCCATTGAACACAAAGTGTTTAAATTTTTGAGAAACATAAAGTTGGCCCATTATCAGTTTTTATTGTCTGAGGTATT
>WAAB01017604.1:9165-21250 GCA_013389865.1 Piaya cayana
GAAAGGGTCATTAGGCATTGGAATATGCTGCCCAGGGAGGTGGTTGATTTGCCTTCCCTGGAGGTGTTTAAGGCACGAGTAGACAAGGTCCTGAGGGACATGGTTTAGTGTTTGATAGGAATGGTTGGACTCGATGATCCGATGGGTCTCTTCCAACCCGGTGATTCTATGATTCTGTGATTCTGTATACTCTTCTACCAGAAGAAATCCTCTGGCTGGTGATGCCTTGCTCCTGGATGCCTGACATCAGTTTATTTCTCTGAGCATTTTGGTTCACTTTTAGAGTACCAGCATTGCTTCTGCCTGACAAACCACTTATTTCATGAATTCTCTGACTGCACACAACAGGAGATTGCAAGCTGGCAGCTTCTTCTCTGCACCCTTTCACTTCTGTTGTCAAAATCTCACTGTGTGCAATACATGGAACCACAACAATGTTTTTGACATGAAAAACAGTTACAGAGGACTCAAAAAACCCACCAACTACAAAAAGTTTAGGTCTTCAAAGGTGATTTACAAGATATGATCTAAGTCTTGAAAGGTGTACAAAGGTCTCAGACCTCTAAAGGTGTAGAGCTTTGGCATTTGATTGATACTTCTGAAAACTGTGTGCACCACAATTACGAGGGAATATGAACTTTTGCTACTAACAATATTTTTTGCTTCGTGGTTAGCCATATCTTTAAGAACTGATGGCAGTACCCAAGGAAGAACATGTCTTCTGAACAAACACGAAGATCATTGAAGTCTCACAGTCAGATAGTTGTGGAAGGCCATAATATGGGTCAATTAAATAAGGCATTAAAGGATTTTAGTTGGTATATATTGCAAACGTCACGCTAGTGCTGTGTTGTTCAAAGCACACATATTAAAATCTATAAAATTCCATGATTATTCCTGTGGCTGTAGTGTGACACACAGGAATTTATCATGAAGCTGCAGTGACATGTTTGGGTTTTCCTCGTGATATCTGAACACAAGAGCAAAACAACCCTTTAAGAATGAGACAGAGACTAGCAGACGGAGTTGAGGCTTCTAGGAATTGATGTTTAATTTGTTTCTTTAAGATCAGACTTTGATGCCGTGTATAAGCAAAGGGCAATTAAAAAAGCAGCCATCTCTAATTGCAGTAACTTATTAAACTTTAATGAAATTTATGCCTTATTTACCTACTCTTATGAAGTTTACACTGCATTCATGCAAGGTAATTTTCTTATTGTCTCCTTGATCTGGGGAGAGATGTGTCCGAAATTGCAGGATAGTTAATCTGAAAGGGAAGCGATCAAAGCATTCCTTTAAATTGCTTTAAATGGACATGAGAAAACAATGAAGTCTGTTCCTCCTCCTGCTGCTTCTTTTAATCTATCATTGTAATGATTTTTGTGCACTGTTTTCCAGCAGACATGCCTCTAGTTCATGATTACTGCTGACAATCATTATGAGGAGAAAATGCACCTCTGTATTGTACACACATCGTTTGGTTCATCTCAGCTATCATCCATCCATCTAAAAGGTATGATCTGGTTTAAACTGGTCATCTAGGCTTTCTCATTCTCTTCTGGAGAGAGGTGAGCACCTCTAAGGAGTGAATCATCCGGTTCTAAGGCAGGTCTTTGATTTTGCCTGGTCTTGTCTTTTTCTTTAGTTTTCCACTGAAGGTAATGGCACTTCAGCAGATGTATCAGCTGGATTGTGTCAGGAGAGTTCCTACTTCAAAACACAGGAGGTGTTGGATAGGATGGACCTCGGTTTCCTGGGATCCTAAATCAGAGTTTCCCTTTGGAGCAAGCCAGATGAACTTCTGGGAATGTAAACTGATTTCTATCTGTTTTCCACTGGAACAGAACTGAAATTCAGCTGTCTTTGGGGATGTTTTTATTTCAGCAGACTGACAAAAGCTGAAGAAAATTTTCCCACTAGGACTTTTTTTATGTGTAGCTTTAAAGCTGTGAATGGTTTGGAATTCATGACATTTGGATTCAGTTTCCAGATTTGTGGCTGTAAGGCAGGATGAATAATGATACTTCTATGTGCTGTTGATCCTTCTCTTCTTTATCTGTGTTGTCCTCTCTTTGGTGATGTCCCCCACTGTGCTTGCATGAGGTACCATCACAGTAAAAGCAGTAATCATGCACAGTTATCAAGCCAGGCTGCTGCTACATTGCATCATTTGTTATGCAGACTGATAAATACTTCTCCATTTCACACTTAATCAAATCTCCATTTAAAATAAACTTCAGTGTAATTCAATATGTTACTCCTTCATTAAAGAAAAGCTCTCCTTTTTATCTTATCACTATTTCTGTTGTCTGAATGCTTAGGCTAAACTGGCTTTTCCTGCAGTAACGTGTGCATCTGCATGAGCAACTTAACGATACCTGGTGGTCGTTATGCATCTCCTATAGACTGAAAGTATAGCCAAACCTGAGAGCACCAGGTGCAACTTCATCTGTCTGTTAGCAGCAGAAATAACCTGGTGTCCAGCTGGCTGGAAAGCAGCTTGGTAGAGAACCTGAGTGGCAAAGAATGTGACTGTCCAGAGGAAGGGTACAAAGATGATCAGAGGGCTGGAGCATCTCCCATACAAGGACAGGCTGAGCGAGTTGGGTTTGTTCTGCCTGGAGAAGAGAAGGCTCTGAGGAGATGTTATAGCAACCTTCCAGTACCTGAATGGGCTACAAGAAATCTGGGGAGGGACTGTTCACAAAGGCTTGTAGTGATAGGACAAGGGGCAATGGATATAAACTGGAGAGGGCAGATTTAGGCTAAACATAAGGAGGAATTTCTTCACCATGAGAGTGGTGAGGCACTGGCACAGCTTGCCCAGGGAAGCTGTGGCTGCCCCATCCATGAAGGTGTTCAAGGCCAGGTTGGATGGGGCCTTGGGCAGCCTGGTCTGGTGGGAGGTGTCCCTGCCTGTGGCAGGGGGGTTGAAACTGGATGATCTTTAAGGTCCCTTCCAACCCAAACTATTCTATGATTCTATGATTCTATGATTCTGTGACTGGACACGGACCTGTAGGTGAGCCTGCTTTGAGTAGGGGCTTGGACTAAGTGACCTACAGAGGTCCCTTCCAACCTCTTCTGTTCTGTGATTCTGTGATTATTAAGATCTCATCCACTATAAATATAGAAGAAAAGTAGTACGGAAGCATTATTATATGGTTATTATGATGACCTCTGGGTGTTCTACCTAAACCTAAGCATAAGAATCACACCTTGCTTTTAGTTCAGCCACAGCCATAACAGAATACTTTTCAGAAACAGAATAAAGGTTTTGTCTGGAGTTTTTTCTCCAGGCTAACACTCAATAACAACCTAAAATAGACAGCAGAATTAATGACGCTTAATTATTTATTGTAATTAATATTGTCTGCTCCCATTAAGCCTGTGAAGCAAATAAAAGCCCAATTAAAGATGGAATTGCCCTACTACAGGAGAAACCATTAAACATAAACTCTAACTGTAAGAACTGGTGCTAGTGCCTTGGAGATAATAATTATTATGAATTCTTTTTCTTATATTCCACTTATATTGTATGTGTACACTTCACTAAAATAGCCTGATTCTCTCGTCTCATGTATGGGTCTCACTGCTCTTTCTAGACCTAATGGGAATAATTCCACCTCTAATGTAGATTGACTCTTTGTACTACATATACAAAAGGAAAGAAACCCTCTTTCTGAACATCAAGCAATACTCACAAAACTGTTATTTCTTTAATCTTCAAGAGGTATTCAATTTCTCTTCAGGAGTCAACAACCTGTGCTTTGTCCATATGTGCAGCTCCCACGGCAATGACAAAGCTTTCAGTCATGTAAAATTTAGCCCAATAAGTAGTCTGCCATCAGAGAATGAAGGGCCTTTCCATTTTCACAGTAACATGCAGCCTGTTGCAAGATGAAATCATTCTGAGACTTTTTTTGAATGAAGCAAGGATGTATTTTGAATTCTTTTCAGCACTGGCTTCTTTTGGGGCACAACAACCCTACGCAGAGCTACAGACTGGGAGAAGTCTGTCTAGAAAGCTGCCAGGAGGAGAGGGACCTGGGGGTGTTGGTCGACAGCCGGCTGAACATGAGCCAGCAGTGTGCCCAGGTGGCCAAGAAGGCCAATGGCATCCTGGCTTGTGTCAGAAACGGTGTGACCAGCAGGTCCAGGGAGGTTATTCTCCCTCTGTACTCAGCANGGGCTCTTCTCCCAAGTGACAGGGGACAGAACAAGGGGGAATGGCCTCAAGCTCCATCAGGGTAGATTTAGGCTAGACATTAGGAAAAAAATTTTGACAGAAAGGGTCATTGTTCACTGGCCAAGGCTGCCCAGGGAGGTGGTTGATTTGCCTTCCCTGGAAGTGTTTAAGGGACGGGTGGATGAGGTGCTGAGGGACATGGTTTAGTGTTCGATAGAAACAGTTGGTCTCAATGATCTGGTGGGTCTCTTCCAATCTGGTGATTCTATGATTCTATGATTCTTCTCCTATCTCTGTGTTTCTGCCTGTGGACCTGCATGGACTATTTGGGTTTAACTATGCAAATGCTCTAACATCAACAATATTTATTAGAGCCAGAATGGGCCATCGTCTAGTCTGACCTTTTCATACCACAAATTGTAGGATTTTATTGATTTCATGTATGTTTGGTCCAGAGCACCATTTTTTGAAAAGCTATCAGTTTTCAAATATGTATAGATGAGGACTCCACTGTAACCACCATGGAGCTGTTCCTAGGGTCAATTGCCCACGCGTTTAACTTCAGTTTTGACCTAGTAGCTCCTCATCACAGGAATTTTTTTCAGCACAATGAAAAAAGTCAAAGCCACTGTCAAAGAACCTCACTAGGATGTTTTTTTGAGTATTAAAAATGATAACCAAATCTATCTCAAATGTCCTTCTTGATAAACTAAGTGATTATGTTTTTATCAGTTTGGCAGCTTTTAGCCCACATAATACATGCCATGTTGATTCTGTGTGGGTGTGTTTTGTTTATGATATCATGCAGTCTTAAGTCAACTTGATTGCATAAGACTGCTATTTTTACAACACCACTAGTCTTTTTATCATCTAAACATATAATCCTGTGAAAAAATGTAATTCAACTGTCTCACCAAAACTGTTTTCTATAAATCCATGTGGATATTCATAGAATCATAGAATGATTTGGGTTGGAAGGGACCTTAAAGATCATCCAGTTCCAACCCCTCTGCCATGGGCAGGGACACGTCCCACCAGACCAGGCAGCTCAAGGCCCCATCCAACCTGGCCTTGAACACCTCCAGGGATGGAGCAGCTGCAGCTTCCCTGGGCAACCTCTTTCAGTGCCTCACCACTCTCATGGCACAGAAATCCCTCACATTTACTTTAAATCTGTCCCTCTCCAGTTTATACCCATTGCCTTTGTAAACAGTCCCTCCCCAGATTTCTTGCCCCTATCAGGTGCTGGAAGGTCACTATAAGATCTCCTTGGAGCCTTCTCTTCTCCAAGCTAAACAAGCCCAATTCTCTCTGCCTGTCCTCATATGGAAGGTGCTCCAGCCGTCGGACCATCTTTGTAGCCTCCTCTGCACCTGTTCCAACAGCTCCACATCCTTGTTATGTTGAGGGTTCCAGAACTGTACACAGTACTCCAGATGAGGTCTCACAAGAGAGGACTAGAGGGGCAGAATCATCTCCCTCAACCTGCCGGCCACACTTTTTTTGATGAAAGTTTGCATTAGTTTCTGTTTTTCTATATTAACTGTGTGTGTCATATGCACTCATATTTTTCTAGGGATCAATACCAAGCTAATAAGCTTGCAAGTGCACAGGTAACGATAGCTCAACACTGTTGCTCTGAACGTGAAGACCTTTAAAAGGTCCTGGGCCTTTTAATGTCCACATTTCTTAGGGACACATTTCTTAGGTTTAGGCTGAACATTAGGAAAAAAATTTTCACAGAAAGGGTCATTGGGCATTGGAACAGGCTACCCAGGGAGGTGGTTGATTCACCTTCCCTGGAGGTGTTTAAGGGATGGGTGGACAAGGTGCTGAGGGACATGGGTTAGTGATTGATAGGAATGGTTGGACTCGATGATCTGGTGTGTCTCTTCTAACCTGGTGATTCTATGATTCTATGATATGATTTTTAGCAGCAAAACATGAATTTAAGAAAATTAAAAAGGAAAGCTGTATTGGATTTTCATGGCAAGTTTTTGGTAGCAGGGGCATCTTCTGTAAGAAGCTGCTAGAAGCTTCGCCCATACCTGATAAAGCCACTGTCAGCTGGCTCTAAGATGGATCCACCCCTGGCCTAAGCTGAGCCCATCAGCAATGGTGGTAGGACCTCTGGGACAACCCATTGAAGAAGGGGGGAAAACCTGCAGACAGAGAGAGGAGTGAGGACGTGTGAGAGAAATAACCCTGCAGATGCCAAGGTCCGTGAAGAAGGAAGGGGAGGAGGCGCTCCAGGTGGTGAAACACATTCCCCTGTGGCCCACGGTGAAGACCATGGTGAGGCAGGCTGTCTCCCTGCAGCCCATGGAGGTTAACAGTTGAGCAGATATCCACCTGCGGCCCATGGGGAACACCACACCTGAGCAGGTGGATGCCCAAAGGAGGCTGTAACACCATGAGAAGCCTGCACTGGAGCAGGCTCCTGGCAGGACCTGTGGACTCGTGGAGAGAGGAGCCCACACTGGAGCAAGTTTGCTGGCAGGACTTGTGACCCTGTGGAGGACCCGCACTGAAAGAGTCTGTTCCTGAAGGATTGCACCCCATGGAAGGGACCTATGCTGGGGTCCCTTCATGAAGAACTGCAACTTGTGGGAAGGAGTCACGTTGGATGAGTTTGTGAAGGACTGTCTCCCATGAGAGGGAGCAGGGGAAGAGTATGAGAAGTCCTCCTCCTGAGGAGGAAGGAGTGACAAAGACAACACGTGATGAACTGACCACAACCCCATTCCCCATCCCCCTGTGCCACTCAGGGGGAGAAGACAGAAAAAACTGGGAGGAAAGTTGCGTCTGGGAAGAAGGGAATGCTGGAACAATGGTGTTTTGTGATGGGTTTGATTTTGGACCCTTCTGAATAGCCAGGTTGTGGCTGAGAAAGAACTACATTTCCCAGTATTCCATGCGATTTTCTACGTAAATCAAAGTATAAATCAGGGAGTCAGACACTCCCCTGGGGCTCTCGTCTTCCGGATGCCGAGTGTGAAAGGTCTGCTTTGCTGTCNAAGAAGACAGAGAAAACTGGGAGGAAAGTTGTGCCTGGGAAGAAGGGAATGCTGGGACAATGGTGTTTAAATATTGGTAGCTATTTTCTCATTACTCTATTCTAATATAATTGGCAATAAATTATATTAATTTCTCCAAATCAAATCTCATTTGCTTGTGGGAGTTATTGGTGAATTATCTCCCATGTCCTTATCTCAACCCATGAGACATTTGATATATTTTCTCTCCCTTGTCCAGAAGAGGAGGTGAGTGATAGAATGGTTTTGGTGGGGACCTGGTGTTCATCCAGAGTCAATCCACCAGAAAAGCAAAGCCACAAAGACAATTATGTGAAAAATTATGAATAATATGCTGGGAATTGAATATCTTGGGTATAATACAAACTTTAAAAAACTAAGTGACTCTCAGTCACTCCTCGTAAGACTTGTTCTCCAGCCCCTTCACCAGCCTTGTTGCTCTTCTCTGGACACACTCCTGCGCTAAGATCAAATGTCTTCAATATAGAGGAAAATGTTCCAAGATACCAACACTGAAAACATATGGACCTCTTGATATTACACAAGGCTTATTCCTGTTTCTCAGTCAGAGTATGGTACTGTTCTGTTAAAACATGGAGGGGAAATCACATGATTTACAGATTAAAAATAAGGTGTTTCAAACCAATATAAAAATAATTTAATATTTCACGTAATGTATAATAAGGTTATGTTCAGAATTCCTGCAGTTCCAAAATCAGCACAAATAACACAGTGAGAAAAAGCCCCGGGGATGGGAATTCCGCATTTTGACCAGCTCTATTAATAACCCTGAAGTTCTCAGTAAGCAGGGACTATAGGTTATGAGGCTAGGATTATCACCATATGGATCTGGAAAGAAAAATGAAGCTTGAATATTAAAGAATATTAACTAATTGGAAAGATCATTATACTGGAATAGCATGTCAGCGAAAGTTATGGAAGACCCTTCTCTTGTGGTACTAAATATGCAGTTGAAGAAAAGCACTTAGAAAATTCTGCTGCAGACAAGAAGACAATTTGATATATTAATTCACCATAATAAAACATTTCCATTTCTACTCTGCCCCTCTCAGTGAAAATTAGATGCTGAGTTCTGTCAAGAAGACTGAATTCGATCTAACTGCTCCAGTCTCTCCATAATTTCAGATTTTCAAACTACTTAAGCTAATTCAAGAAATTTCCCAAACCTGAACATTGGCTTTCCAGCTCTGAGGCTTTAACTCACTGCACTAATTGGAAAGGCGAAGACTTTAAAGCGAGCTGATGTGTGCTGCTTGACACTTTGCTTTCTGCAGCGTCCTCACAGACGCTCTTCCAGATACACAAAATCTGTGCCAGATTCTCCGGTCCTACTAGTTACTGCAAATGTAGCACTTGTGCTGGGAAGAATGGGATGGCTGCTGTTCTGGATTTGAGGTTTCTGCTAACACTTTTTAAGGCAGTTGTTTATCTCTATCTAGGTAGCAAAGTTATTTGATACACATAAAGTATTTTCATGATGAAACATAAGGATGATCGTTCGTATCTTTGTTCCATCCAGTTCATGCTTTTCCAGTTTCTGTGGTGAAAGCCATGTGATATCAATAGCAAATTTCTTACTAAAGTTAAAATATATTCCACTCCTCATTTTCCAGAAATTCAACACGATCATATTTTGCTGCAAGAAATAAAAACCAAATTTCCTGAAAACAAGGAAGCATTAGAAGCCCTGAATCACTTGATTTGCTGGGGTTATTTAGAAGATTTCATTCCCTGTAGGCTACAGTCTGGCCACTGACTTCCACAGCTTTCTTACCTCCTTGTTGAATTGTGATATACCAGTAACATTATTAGTAATATTGTTGATGAGGTGTATTAAATAAACAAAACATTGCATGTAACTCTTTCAGGACTTGGAAGATTCCAGTTAGCACACAAGTTTTATGTCAGAGATACTCTCAGCCACGTTAGCTTTAAGAAACAAATGAAACTATCCTCATTCTCCCACACTGTCTCTCCCAGTATTCCTCTGAGTAATAAATACAAAATCAAGATCCCAAGCAGGTCTTTAAGGCACGCTGCAGCCTGTACCTATTTCTAGGTGAAGTTTAGGCTGATACTTCATGTCTGCAGCACAATAAAACTTAGAAAGGTAAGAATAAAAACTTACATGTACAGGCGAAAGACCCCAGTCTTTCTTAGGAGAAGGCACTAAATGTTGAGATGCGATTGTATTGAAACTACAGGCAGTCCCAGCCTCTCTGCCTGCTGCTCCCAGGGCAGAGCACATTTCTTTGACCCTGTTTCCTCCAAAGAGAGCCACACTCATGCATATTGATAAATCTTTTGTAGATACTCAAAATTAAAGCACCACCTAGACAATTTTCTTCAACTGAAAGGAACAGAAGAAACACATTACATGTAAGTTATGTCAAAGAATTCACTCTTAGAAGGTGTTGTTCTATTGAGAAATTAGCATAGCATAGAAAAGAATGCAAAGTTTGACTGATTCCAAGCTCCAACCAGTATAATTATCCACCTTAGATCCTGCCTACATATACCTACAATCTCCTTATTTTCAATTCCTATCTTAAACCATGGTGTACTGCTTAGAACAGGGGCACTCCACCCCAAAAGTGAATTAATTAAGGAAACATTTCTCACTATGCCTTGCCTAAGTCAGCGGCAATGGCATGAGTGTTAATATTATATTTATGAGATATTGCCAGTTTTTTTAAACCCAAGCAAAAATACACCTGCTACAACATAAGAATAGATTTCTTGCCTATGTGAATAATGGTTATTAATGTACCTGTCCCGCTGCATCAGCCTTGAGTTTTTCAAAAATGAAGACTTCCAGCTGAAATATTACCACATTTATAGCTGCAGCTATTACCTTTGTTAAATGTCATTTTGCATAGGCCAGGTTCATTTCATACGCACTGAGATATTTGCTTAAACAGCTATACTCTTACAGAAATCATGGCGCTGAAAATGTCTCTCTGTGTGGGTTGGTGTAAGAAGCCTGTTATCAGAGACAGCTCAGTGGTGTTCCTCACATTTTTCAATAGCTGCTAAGAATAGGACTTCTAAAGCCGTTTCCTTCAGTTCCCTGTTTGGGAAGGCAGAGAGGTGATGACAATGATCTAGAAAGCCAAAAGAAGTCAATTTCAACTCTGTTTTAATTGGGCTCCAGGCAACAGTAAAGAAAATGAAAGAAAAAGCCCAGTATTTATGGTAATGTACAGGATTCATAGAAGCATAAAATCATAGACTCATAGAATACCTAGGCTGGAAAAGACCTTTGAGATCATCAGCTCCAGCTGTACCTGTCCACTGCTAAATTATATCACTAAACACTTAATCTACCTGTCTTCTAAATACCTCAGGGATAGTGACTCAGTCACCTCCCTGGGCAGCCTCTGCCAGTGCTTGATAACAATTTCAGTGAAGAGATTTTTCCTGATGTCCAATCTGAACCTCCTCTGGCACAGCTTGAAGCCTTTGCCTCTCATCCTATTCCCCATCACTTGGGAGAAGAGACCAACATTCACCTTGTTACAACCTCCTTTCAGGGAGTTGTAAATAGTGATTAGGTCTCCTCTCAGCCTCCTCTTCTCCAGGCTAAAAAACCCCAGCTCCCTCAGGCGCTTCTCATCAGACTTGCTCTCTAGCCCCTTCACCAGCTTTGTTGCCCTTCTCTGGACATGCTCCAGAGCCTCAATGTCTTGCTTATAGCAAGAAGCCCAGAACTGAACACAGGATTCCAGGTGCAGTCTCACCAGTGCCGAGTACAGGGGCACAATCACTTCCCTAGTCCTGCTGGCCATGCTGTTTTCAGTACAAGCCAAGATGCCATTGGCCTTCTTGGCCACCTGGGCACANCCACTTTGGAGCCTCTCTACCCTCCAGCAGATCAACATTTCCTTCCATTTTGGTGTCATTTGCGAACTTACTGAGGATACACCCAATCCCTTAATCCAGGTCATTGATAAAGACACTGAACAAGACTGGACCCAGCCCTGAGCCCTGGGGGACACCACTTGTGACCAGTCTCCAGCTGGAGTAGACTCCAGTTATCATGACTCTTTTGACCTGGCCATCCAGCCAGTTTTTTTACCCAGCAGAGGGTTCATCTGTCCAGGGCAGTGGAAGCCAGTTTCTCCGGTAGAATTCTGTAAGAAACTGTGTCAAAAACTTTACTGACACACTCGTACACTACATCCACAGCCTTTCTGTCATCCATTATGTGGGTCACCAAGTCACGAAAAAAATTAAATGATCTGCTAAGATTGCCAGGTAAATAAAGTTGGGCTGCATGGATGGGATGCAAGCGAAATATTGAGCTAAAAGCCTGGAGATATTTTCTTGAGCTTCGAGGCTCAATAAAAGATATTTCACTCCCCTGTGTCTTAAACCTCTTCCTCTGTCAATGGGTTTATATGTCTATTTCTGTAAAGCACTTTCAGCCTAAGCAGAAATAAAATCACATAAGAACTGCACACTAGTAAGTTATAGGTCATCCACAGTAAATTTTTGATTAATTCTTCACAGGTTTCTTGAGACAATACTCACAGATGCTACCAAAATGACTATGAGAGGAGATAAACAATAACAAAGTAGCTGGATCAGCCATTAGGTCTGTTCTCAGCAACACCCCAAGTACTAATTCCTCTACATCAAGCTCTGTTGTTCCCCACCAGTACAACATAGTAAATAAAAACAAGCAGAGCGATGAAGGCTTTGGCTTCCTCAGACCTTCCTGCTCTGCACAGTGCCACACTTTTCTTCAGTGCATACACTGAGCTGCTAAATGCAAAGTTTACCTGCTGGGTTCAAATTTATAAGATACAGGATCACGTTAAACTAGATGTGAAGGGGG
>WAAB01017611.1:0-41949 GCA_013389865.1 Piaya cayana
GGTCCACTCTCTTTAGGTTGATGAGAAACCTCTGTAGTGACAACTTGTGGGTTTTGCCTGTTGTACCATAGATATCAGTTAGTAAAATGGATTGAATTAATTTTGGACAGATTAGCTATTATTTTCCTCAGTTTTACCAGTTTTTCCTCCATTTTATCAATAGGAGGGGAGGGGGCAGCCTGAAATAGGCAAATAATTCATATCAGCTCCCAGTTTGGCGGTTGGTGCTGTCAAAAGGGTTTTGGCTTTTATAACAATAGGACATTCTTCAATGACTATAGCCTGTTATGGATGATGAGATCCACTTGTCTAGAAAGGACCAGGAAATCTTTGGCAGTAGACTGGCCAGTTTGGTGAGGTGGGCTTTAATCTAAAGGACTTTCGGGGAGGGGTCCAAAATGGTAATGCTCACTCCAACTGTAAAACAAGACAGGCCAATCAGATCAGTGAAAAATGTTCCTTACCTGCCTCTCATTACAATAACCACAACAAAAACAATCTCAAGGGCATTTATGGCTATGGTGGATCGTCCTCTATCCCTCCAGGGAAACCTGCGTGCTTAAGTAATTATCTGAAATATTTCTGCAGCAATGTACACAGCATGGAGAATAAACACAAAGAACTAGAGACCTGTATGTGGCTGCAGGGTTAGAACCTCATTACGACCACAGAAACATGATGGGATATCACGCATTACTGGAATGCTGTCATTGGACCTGGGAATCCAAGCAGACAACAATTTAAGGAAAATTTTCTTTACTCTGAGGGTGATGGAGCATTGGAACAGGCTACCCAGGGTGGTTGTGGATTCCCCTTTTTTGGAGATTTTCAAAGCCTGCCTGGACATTTCCTGTGCAACCTGTTGTAGTTGAACCTATTTTAGCACAGGAATTGGACTAGATGATTTCAGGAGGTTCCTTCCACCCTCTACCATTCTGTGATTTTGTGTGATCTCGTGCTTTGTTATAGTTCTTTCACATCAGCATTTCCTGTTCCACATTGGCCAAAAATTTTTATTTTATCCACAGACAGACAAATTTTAAAACTTTTCCTTGTGCTATGTAATATGTTGAAATGTGCTGGCCTGTCTGGAACTAATTTCTAGCAAATTGAAAAGTTGCTGTAGAAACTACTATCTCCAGCATGCCTATTTTTGTTCTTTGATGAGCTACAGATACGTTTCTTAAATTAAGCTTAAAGGAAATGAGAAGGTGAAAGGAAAGGAAATGAAGTAAGAAAAGGAGTCAATGAAATTGTGGAAAGTTTGGTTTAGGAACATGACTTTAAAGACCTAAGATCCTCTGGAGTGATATTTCAGATGGTGGAGATAGATCATTCATGACAGATCTGGAACAGGTGTATTCCTGCAGTAGGCATACTATCTTTCTTTGTTAGAAAGTCATCCTGCTGCCTTATGTAATGAATAGAAATATACTCTAAATATTGAACTGAAAGGCTGAAATTTTGGCTTAGCTTCCTTTCAGTCCTGAATACAGAAGGCATCCCCTGGGGTTCAATGTGGCCTCAGAGCAGGAATACTAAGTTAAAAAAGGAAATTTAGAGTTACACATTTGGACTTTCAGTAGAATTAAAGCTGCCTTGTACCAGATTACTTACCAAAACTAACTGCTTTCATTTGTGTGAATAGCCAAGCTAAGATCTTGGACTGGTTTATAGGAATTCCATAGTTTTGCTGTTTCGGTTATCACCCAGAGTTAAAAGAGGTGCTCAACTTCTAGGAAAATCAAGACAGCAAAGTATCAACTGTCAGGAATTGATAAGGTCAAATTAATTATCACTTCTGAAAATGTGTCCATTAATTTTTGTTGATGTGATTAGCATTTGGTCTTTGTTGGAAAAGAAAAATTAAACTGTGACATAAATATCAAAGCAGAGGAAATAGGAGTGTACTAAGATTGATAGATAACACCAAACATGACAAACGTAACTTTTGATTTAATCAGCATAAGAGTACAGAGTTTCTGCTTTTGCCAGTAGGAGCTGTTTGCCATATTTAGAATTATCTTGATTCGCCTATTTATGTTTTATGAGAACTTTCTAATAAACAAGCTAATGGAAACAACAGGAAAACTGTTTTAAGCAGCCTGCATTGATGTCAAGAAAACTAAACTGAGGGTTTGGTTACTTACCCTGTGATTCAATATGACTGAGAATACAGTGTGAGCAATTCAGTGAATCAGATACTTCAGAAGAAAGAAACCCAATTGCTTTTTATCTCTCAGCAGGGGTTTCTTTGACAGCCAGGGTTTTCTCAGCTCATACCATAGCAGCAGTTGTTATAGCTAGCAGCCTTGGTAATGCAAGCAATAGAGCTGTAGTAGTGGGAATAGATGCTTGGAAGGAGTCCTTTTCAAACTTTCCTATGTATGCAGTTAACATACAGTCTGATTGTAACTTCTTTTATGAAAGGATTCGCATTATCGTGGGAAAGAGAGAGCTCAAAACCTTTAACAAAGGAGAAAAATTAAGCACATTTCAGAAAAAAAATAAAATTGAGGATCATGCTCTTTATAAAAACTTGTGTTGGTGGAGAAAAATTAGCTTTTGTCCAGCTCTTCAGCTATAAATTTAGGAAGTTATCAGCTTCTTTATATTTCCTCAATCATAATTAAAATTACCATTAGGACAAAATAAATACACAGCTAGAAGAATAAATATGCTTACTTTTTTGCAACTCTACAATGTTGTTGGAAAAAAGAAAATCTGCAAGTTTTTTTAAATTCTTGCTCTCTAATGAATGACATCTACTTTTAATGTAGAAATTCTTCTCAAAGACTTTGGGGAAAAAGGAAAAGAAGGTATAAGTAGATCTACATGTGTCCAAAGAACCAGAGATGATCATTCTACTCCAAATTTCAGGATCTCTCTGATCATGATTTCAGAAGAAAAGGTATTCTAATTTTCTAGCAGGGAAGTTGACTGTTTGCAATGCACATGAAGAACAGAGGAGGGGTATGTTTTAACAGATTATTTATATTATGTATATATACAAATATGGAAACTAACCTCTCCATTAAGGACTAAAATGAACACTTTGCTTCTCTGTACATTATACTATTTGTAATAAGGTCTACTATTTTGTTTTGGTACACAGGCAGATGTCATCCTCCGTACTAGCAAGATAAAAATCATTTTATATAATCATAATATCACATGATATAAATTTTAAAAGAAGTCAGAGACTGAAAATTTGTCTCTAACCATTATTTTCTCTGTGTTACCTCTTCCAATATCTAGCTTTATCTTTCCATTATCTTCTTCTAGCCCAGGAGAGCTGATAATCTCAAATGGACATTCCAGAGCCATTGCTGAAAGTATTGACTGGATTGTCTTACTTAATTCCATTATGTAGCTATTAGTTTTGTTTGCAATGATGTGCTCTCATTTTTCCAGGATTTCCACAATTTGTTTCATCTTTAGTATTTTATTCCTTCTTACCCCATCTTTCAATTCTGCAGAGGTCCTTCTGTACTAGCATCCAACCAAGTACCTGTCAGCTCACTTCTGTCTTTGATAGTTGTAGGCTTGAAATCCATGCTGGTAAAAGAAGTGGCAGGCAAATCTTTCTTTCAGCAATTTTGTGAACATTACTCACATTAGGAAGACTAATTGCCTCTGATTTCTACAACCAGTTGTCCCTAAAACCATTAATAGGAGGTGGGAAATGACTACCAAGGATGAGCGGGAGTGGGCTCCCCGCGATGGCAGTGATATGGGATCAGCAGCTGACACTGAGGCACAGGAAGTGTCCTCCAAACAAGACCTGACCCCCAGTGTCAGGAGTCAGCTATGGACAGCACTGATCGTCAGGCCAGGACATGGAGCCAGAAGAGTTGGAATGAGGTCCTGCAGGGCTGAGACTAGGCACCAAGATAAAGCCCAAGCCAATATGCAACACAAAAACCTGGAGATGGAGACCCCAGACAGGGTTTCTTGCACCTTTTCCTTACTATCACTTTCATGTGGCTAAGTTGATGATAGTAAATCTGGTGGTGGTAGACACAGGGAATATACACCCTATATGAAAATATCCATGCTTTTATTAAACAGAAAAAAGCTAATAATTTTTTAAAAAATCTAAAATTATCCTTCTTAGAGTAACGTCCTTTTCAAACAGAAATCCCATTCCATTTCCAAAAGCTGCACCTAGATTCTGCAGTATTCCTATGAAAGAATCAGCTCACTATATAACTGATACAGAGCACATGAAAATCTGCACTCTATGCAGAACCTTGTTATTTATTTTGGTGTACATCAGCATTACTGTTCAACTTTATCATAAAGCAGTCAATTCTTCCAATACTAAGATTCATCCCTATGTCAGCTACTGTGGAAATGTTTTAATTCAAAATAACTTTGGGTATGGCTGACAAGCTACTAGAAAAGTTGAAATGTTTTCGTTTACTCACTAACGCATACTTTTTAATGCATAAGTGTTGCAGTCTACTTCCATCCTTGATCTGTCGGGCTAATAAAGGTGCTTTTTTTTCCCCTGAGAATAATTTTATGACACTAAAAACAACAATTCCATAGAATTTTATTGATATGGAGAAGAGACAAGCATTACTTAGTTCAGAGGGGAAGTGAGTTATAGTGGACTAAAGTAATGGTATGTATGAGGTATACTACAGTATGACAACAGAAAGGTAGTTCTGAGTATGGCTCATGTTCTTGGGCTGGGTCAAAAGTAAAGCAGTTCTGTGTTTGCATAAGAAAAAACCCAAACATTTTCTCTACTAGCTGTAAGTCAGACTTGGGAAGATGTGGGAAAGAAAAGAAGCAGCTGCGTAATTCAGAAAAACCTTGATTCAAAGATTTTAACTCAGGCCACTCATCCAACAGGTCACTGGCAGATGGTGTAGCTTAGAAATATGAAAAGCATCCACGGGGACATGACTCACCCTTATTATGGATCTAAAGAGAGATTATTACCTTTCTGAACTTACCTCCATCTCCATGTTAGCTGGGAAGGCCTGGTCAGACATGCTCTCTGAAGGTGATATCAGTCATCCTATGAAGGAATGCTGAGCAGACAGCTTTCAAATATCATCTTTTCTGGCTCTTCAAATGCTGCCATTTCAAAAAGATGTTATGAGGGACAGGTGAGTTTTGTTTTGTTCAAAATAAATCAGCAATGCACTAATTGGTGTGCTGGAATGAGAATCCCTGCCTAGTGCAACGTAATATATGGCACTGGAAACATACATAGGCTGATACTGGTGGGGCTGCTAATTGTGCAAGGTAACTTTTTTAAAAGGAACATACAACTCTGTGACTCTTTAATCACATTGCTAAAGTTACTAGAAAGTGAGTGTAAGCATTTTTTTCTCTGGAAAATGATATTTCACTCATATCATATTAGCATCAGTATGATTTCTGTCCTTCCTACTGCAGGGAGGCCCAGCTTCTGCAAAATGTAATCCACACAACACAAATGCATTTATTTATTAAAGAAAGTATTTTATCAGCTGAAATATCTTACTGAATGTGACTCCAATGGTGATATGATGCAGCAGATGTTACTGAAATTTTATTACTTGGTGGTATTTAATAATAAATTGGTCCTATAGATAGAAGCTTACTGTGCATGATGGAGTGGAGTAATATCTTGTATCCTAGATGTGTTCTCTTGTAAAGTCACTATAAATATTAGAACAGACTGGATTTGCAAATATTAAAGAAATCATGTGAAAAAAAATTACTTTTTCATAATGTCTTTGAAAAAAATTATGCAGGTAAAACAGAAGAGATCTTGTTCCTCTCAGCTCCTCGATGAGAAATCTGAAAATGTCATAGGACTTATAGCTGTCAGTTTGGTTTGGTGGTTGGTGTTTGTTTTGTTTTGTTTTAATTAAAATTGAGTCTGTGTATAACAGAATGATCTGTATACGGAGTATGCATTTAACCATTGCTGTTCACCACCAATAACACAGATTACCCTGCTGATTCAAGTTTTGAATCGTATCACTTTAGTGAGGAAGGACTGACAGCTGAGCTAAGTGTCTTTGACAGAGTAAGTCTAGAAAAAGAATAAGAAGTTAGTAGCTTTGAAAACTACCTTACTTTGTTCAAAGCCCACACTCTTCCCTTCTCCCCCTGTCATCTTAATATCCATGAGTTCTGTTTCATGTAAAAAGTTTTTCATGTCTTTGTACCTTTCAAAATTATATGAGATACATGTCCAGGAGCAACTGCCAGAATTAGTATAACTGAGCAGAGAACATGCTATTTCTTTCAAGTCAGAGAAACCAACTGATTCTATTACATTAAAAACTGACCATGGATTATATACCTTCTCCATTTAAAACTATTAATATTGTATAATTTCATTAAGGTCCAACTTGTCTGCTTAATTGAAAGCTTTCAACTGCTTCAGATTTTAAAAAAAATTAAAAAGGCTTAGCTAGGAATAATTATACACAGTTTTACCAGTTACTGAAGCTTTAGTTTTGGGGAATTATTTCTGACACATAAATACTGAACTTTTAGAATTTCTAGCTACTTTTGATAGTCCTTTCAGCCTGAAAATTAAGAAGAGCTGCCCCATAACTCTAGCTTTATGCTTTTTCATACAAAAAAACAATTAAGAAATTTTATACTAATTCTTTTCATTTAAGGTAATTGATACATAGCAGATACTGTAGTTTTTCCTTTTTCCACAAAGACTGGCATATGTTTCTGTTTCAACTCTAAGCTTAGTTAAGTAGTTATGGTTCACACTATCATTTATATAAGAGTAGCAATTAAGGTTACAAACTGTAAATATAGGAAAGAGTCCTGCTATCAGATATCAGCTATATATGAGGCTTTAAAACTGAGTCAGGATCTTGGAACATGAAAACACTAAGACATCATTTGTAGCAGAATATTTCCTAATGGGGAAAAAATATATGAAGACCACTGAGAAAGTTCTGTGCCTAAAATAACACAAATTCCTGGCTCTGTTTTCACACTCTCTTTTGTATGAGTTCTGTACACAAATCCAGTACTTGTAGCTTATCATGTGTGCTCCAGGTTTCTGCTATAATGTGAGGGATAAAAAGGCCTTGTTACTTTAAGCAATATTATAAAACTCAAGAACTCAGTCGAATAATTTTGACTAATCCAGTACATCTAAGAATTTCAAATACAGCTACAACTAAACCTAGTAGCTACTAGAATTATTATTATTATTATTATTATTATTATTATTATTATTATCTGATTACAAATAAGAGATAAGTAGAGTTTTGTTTTTTATTGGATGGGCCTTTTACACTGTTTTGGATAAGATATAGACATGTACCTTAGAAACCTTTTTAAAAGATACATTTATTTTTAAGGGTTACAAAAATATTGTACTCAAGCCATATAAGTTTGAGTCTCAGCCAACTATTAATTTGATGGAACTAATCATCTAGAAAGTCATTATAGTTTTGCCCTGACTTCTCTACTTAAAGAGTTACTCATGGTATTGACAGTGAATTTTTGAGTTCCTAGAAGTATCTCAGGTCTAAATAAAATTTTTTGAGACAAGGAACACAGAAATTTTCTTGATGAAACTCCTGTGCCTGGTTTAGAAGTGTGAAAACTGTTGCTTCTGTTTGGTGCCAAGATCTGGACAAGAGGCTAGACTGAAACTGTCTAAGACTGAAAGACTTCCCTAAAGACTTTCCTACTAGAAGCAGGGGGGTTTTGCTTATCACAAAGGTAAGGTGAAATGATGCTAGTATGGTAGCTGCGTGAACACATTAAAAATGACACGGAGGAAAAACTGGTGTTTACTGTTTTCCCTCCTTCATTCCAATTTCTGATTCATGAAGGCATAAAAGCTTCAAACTTTGTGAGAGCTTGTAGCTGAACATCAAAATGATGAGCAGCATTGAAAAACCTACCCGTTTTGAGGAGTAATATTTGCGTAGGTCACTAACAGTAATACCTATCACCACAACGGCTGCATTAATCATGCTGTGCCTTAATGAAATAAAAGTGCTGCAGTTAGATTTTCAATGTTCTTGCAAAGAAATACAGCAGTATATCACATTAACAAATCATGTCCAGTGCTGGCCACTCTAATGAAATTCTAGCATCATAGGCTCTAATGTTAAGAAAGAGGAAACTTATTAGAGCAGAAATATTCTGTTTCCTTTAAATTTTTACTTTCAACAATTTAAATTGGTACTATTTGTTGCTTTCTTGTCCTTATGTTGGAGTTTCTTGCAGTTGTGATTTTCATATAATACATTGGACTGTTGCCATATAATTGGCATTGGCATAAATAAAATGTACTACATCTTCAGTGTAACCATTTAAGATATTAACTGTCAGTGATATAAATTATCTGCTTTCAGAAAAAAAATTAATTCTGTTTTTCATACAGAGGATCATAGTTCTCATTGTTACACTGAGTGAATGCACCAGGTAAAAGGAAATGTAGTGATATGACCAGAACATTTTCTTCTGAAGATGTAGATCATTTTAGCATTTTGAGTTTTAAATGCTTGGTTTTTACTGAGATCTCTACATACAGAATACTTTTTTTTTTAAATGGTACAACATATTCTATGTAGATTTTCAAGGAAAGTTAAACTCAAAGTCATGAAAGTGGACTTATTTCAGAAAATACTGAAATTTACTCGTCATTTCCAGAGCTTTAAAAGCAATCCTAAATTTGATACACAAGCGTAAGCCTATTTGCTTTGTGCTTATGGGAAGAACAATACTTCTTAGCATAGGAAAAAATAGTGTATACTAAAGAGAAACAGTTTTGCCAGAGACATATATCATATTATAAACATGTATACATAATTGTCTGTGTTTACAATTATGTTACAGACTTTTTTTCACTTAGCCATATCATATGATTCAAAATATGTTTATAAACCCTTATGTGACTTAAGAAGCAGTCTGACGTAACTAATAAAAACAAAGAGTTTTCCATAACTAAAAACACAGAAGCACAAACAGCAACATTTAAATAGAATAATGACAATGTACAGGCCATCTAATATTCAGTACATGCAATCAAAACAAAAGGAGAACAACTAGATTTTAACAATAAAAATGAAGAATTGAAAAGTTGAAAATTCAATTTATCATCAGACAAGAAACATTCTTAATATGCTAGTCATTGTATGGGGTCTGATCTACATCATGTAAATCCAGATCCAATTCACAGCTCCAGAGAGAATAGTCAAAAGAAGGTAGAGAATTAGAGCTGTAACTCATTAAAACAGAACTGAAAGAAGACATTTTGGATCCTGGAAAATGCCATGTGCTTTTCCTTATGCCTTGTCCAGATTTTCCCCTTTTCATTTTTCTGCCCTTTCCTGGACATGTAATTCCTCATCCAAGATCACAACAGCTGTTTGGAGTTAGTCCTAAATGCTGCTTCTTCCTTTGCCTCTCACATAAACTTGCAATATCTTTGTTTCAAGAGTTTACATGGAATGCTGGATATTATTTAGGATTATTTAAGAATCTATCACAAGATTCACAACACTTAAGGTCACAGTAATCTCTAGAAATAGTTTATTCTGCAGAAATCAAGCATGAAAATTCTCATTGATTTTTAAACTTAAACAAGTTAAGGTCTGCTGAAACTTACCGTTCACTTGAATCTATAATATATAGATAGACATTCTCAATATAGAGTTAATACTGTTTATGTGGCTGTCTCTATAAACACTCTTTGCAAGATATGTCTTCTGGCAGTCGGTAAAAGTGAATGTTCCACAAAGGACAAATAACCAGGTTGTACAGACTAATAGAGTTAACGCCAGAAGGAAAAAAACACAATGTAACACGTCAGCACAAAACTCTAGACTCTTGAAAGCTTGATTATATGTTTAGTGACAGTACAAAAATGCCTTTATTCATTATTGTAATGTTCCTGGACATGTGTAATTTGAGACCTACAATAAGTATTTCATGTATTTGCTAACATTGAACTGTAAATCTGAGGAAACCACTGCCATTAAACCCAAGATGGCTGTATTATAAGCCACAAGGACTTAAAAGGATTACTTTTAGAAGGTTAAAGTCAATGTCATTCTTTTTTCAGTCTTGAACTGTAAAATCCATTCTGTTGGCTAGAAACCAGAAGCCATTAAAAACTAGAATGAAAAATGTATTTAAGGGCGAGGAGGGGATGATGACAATTAATTTTGGAAACAAGAATGTAATTTCTGATTGCCGCAATAAAGATACATGAAAGTTGTCTTTGGCTATTAAAAAAAGCCAACATTTGTGCAGGGTTATTGTAGTACCACTTCATTTCTGAGATACCACATATTCTAAAAATCACAGTGCTCTGCTAACTGTCAGAAATTATGAACGTAGTGAATTACTTGAATATTTCTGAAATGTGCTTTGATGGTCTCTGAATTTTTCTGGTGGGAGTCACAGAATGTCAATATTAAGAAATATTTTACTTCTGGGCTTAGTAATAAATGGAACATATCGTTTAATAGGGAAGGTTAAATTAGGATGCCTTATTTTAAGTCAAGCAAATGCAGGCTATGGAGGATATCTGTTACAAACAAATCAAAGAGAAAACAATAAGGAGGGGTGGAAAAAACCTCAGCCTGAAGCACAAGTGCTAACACAAGAAGTGGAACATATTCAGATAAATTGGAAAATTCCTAGTCAGAGTAACAGGGACATAACCTAATTGCTTTTAAAATGGGTCACTTCATGGAGAAGTAATATAGGAACAATAGGGAGGCTATTCTGAATGACCTGCAGGTTGGTGGAGTGATTTCCATGTCCTCACTCCTCAGTCCCATTTTTCCTACATTTTTACTGATCTCAGTAGTTTTTGTGTTATGTCCATTTTGAAAGGATTTGGAAAACAGTTTAATAACATCAAATGCTCCTGATCTTAACCATTCATAAAAGCTGATATGTAAGTTGTGCTTAAAACTTAAGGAGGTATCTAACCACACTGCTAAGATAGAACGAATTGTGTTTTATCAAAAATATTCTCTGCCACTGTGAAAAAAATCTTTAGTGTATCAAACCACTATCTACACTACTTTTTCTGTCTCACAGGAAATTAACCACTGTTTCATGATCTATTCTATACTTGGTTACTCTTCTAAATACATCCCATTTGCTGTAATGAGAAAAATAAAATTTATTTTTGAAGTATGCAAGGCATACAGAGACTTGACTGATTACAGCTGCCCACATATTGATGTAGTTTTCATTAACCTGCTACAAGACATAAGTCCTAAGAGTTCTGAAAGCAGGAAGCAGAATCCAGGACCGTCCCATTGCAACAAAGTGCTCTAAGTCTTACCATCAGGGTTTCTGTAGGTACCTGTATTCCTAGCTGCAGAGGCACACAAAGGCTCAGAGACGGAAGGACTGAAGTCCTGACTCTCCTAAAAGGTTACAGACTTCATGCCTGTAATGTCCTGCTCTTATTACTCAGAGCAGTAGAGGTGTTTAACTCTGAATCCCAGTTTAACAAATACCTCTTAATGCTGCCTTTGGTTAGACACCACAGTCCAAGAAAAGAGATAAATTTGCATCTGTTATTTCCTAGAAGTATACTTAAGCATGATTCTGTCAATTCTGTGATTATCCTCAGTCTTATTCCCAGGGTTTATTTGAAATTTTTCATCTACTTTTTAGACAGTCTGAAAACAGCTTTTACACTTTGATCTCCAGTGACTGCTTGGTTATATTCAAGCCAAAATCTATGTTTTGCATAATTTCTTTTTCACTTAATGAGCTGGTTCAGTTTGGGGAAAAAATATTTCCCTGAATATATCTCAAAAAGAGAGATTGTATGAATATTTCAACATCATGAACACAAAATTCTGTTGTTATGAATAGTTTAGAACATGAGTAGGAAGCATTTGTAACACCTTAGCACTACAAGCGAATAAGGGCATACATGGAAAGTGCCCACAAAGAGCTGAATCCTTGTATTGGCATGAGCAAGGAGTTGGAGAAAACAAGATGCCATTCTTCTGTTTAACTCATCTACATTTCAGGAATTACAGCTCTGTTTAAATCAATGTTAAAGGTGACACCTTGAAGGCTGATGATCCTGAAAGCAAATATGTCATGGTTTTTTGGAATGACCAGAATTTTAAAAGGGACTTGAATCTGTGGCATTATGTCAAACGTTTATATCTTTGTAGGGTAAATAAACGAAATGGAAAAGTTTAATAACATCTGGATCTAATTTCAAGCTGTAGAAGTGGAGAACGAAAGTCAGGAAACTAATTTAGTTGTATGTGCTCAGCATAAGTAAAGAAGCGATACAT
The DNA here is from genome assembly GCA_013389865.1 of Piaya cayana. Taxonomy (NCBI): domain Eukaryota; kingdom Metazoa; phylum Chordata; class Aves; order Cuculiformes; family Coccyzidae; genus Piaya; species Piaya cayana. Next base: position 12,282 of record WAAB01017611.1, read on the forward strand.
GTTTGGGATATTATGTTCAGGCAGAGGGACTGGAGTACAGCAGAATCTACTCATATATTAAATAATTACATTTCTATTAAATTGTAAATGGCATTGATAGTTTCCCAAACATAATTTTGGAAAGAGTCCATACCACATTTTCTTTTCTTCCAGTTACTAAGGAATTAAAAAGTGGCAATATGCAACCTCAGGAAACAATGGTTTTATGAACAAACTAGCATACATTATAAATGCTGATATATACAATATTACCTCAGGTTGTGATACCTGCAGAATATAGACTTGTTCCAGGGAAAAATTGGGGTTTTTTAACAAGCTTGGTTATATATCTAGCATTCACAAAAAATTACAAGCTAGAACAGAGGAAAGCTGGAGCCATTTTTTAATCCCAAGTACAGCATGAGCAGAAGCTCAGCTTCCTCCAGATTGGCCTGATAACTTAGCTTGCCAGTGGCTGAGTGGCTCAAATAGTTCTAGAAAGGAGTAACAGGCAATGCCAGCCAGGAAATCAAAGCTGGTTGTGTGACAAGTATGTTGGTTCACACTCTAAACCCTAGTTCTTTTTTTAATTACTGATCAAAGCTTATTTGTCTTTCAGGTCTTTTTGAATGTACTGTTCATGCTAAAATAAAGAAGTCAGCTCTTTCTAGCAGTTCTAGGGATCCATACAACAGAACAGGAGGTAAACAGGACGTTTACCTTTGTGAACATGACATTCTTCAGTGAAAATAAATTAATGCATTAAAATAGTCTTTTTTTTTTAAAAAAAGGATACTATAGTAAAATTACGGTAGTGTTAGCAGTAGTAGGGGTAGGAAGAAACCAGCAAGTGTAACATATCTGTCTCTGCATAAATGTTTATATTAGCTAAGCTTTAATGTCAAAATATTATGTTCAATAATGTTCAAATATTATGTGCTTGTTACTTTCATTTATTTTGCTGGAAAATGGTTGTACATTATTAGATCAAATTATTCTTAAAGTTCTGTTTTAACGGTACCTTGGCATAATAGTCACAAAAAAACCCTCAGAAGTACAATAACTAAATTGTGTATATGAGAAGAAAAATATTTTTAAGTGTTGATGCTGAGAAGTACTGAAGCCTATTATAATTAATTTTCTATAAAACAGATATTCTGCCTTTACTATAAACCCAGGAAATTTTATGGTACTGTAATTATAATCCTTGAGATTTAATACTGTTTTAATGAAAATGGGAATATCAAATATAAAGAAAGCACCCATAGGACACATAAAACAGCATAAGCACCCATAAAACTCTTAGAGTTGGAGAGTTACCAGTGTTTTGATCACATGAATATTCAACAGAAAAATTAAATTTAGCATGTCATCAATGATGAGATAGCCTTAAAGCCTGAGAGTTAAAGAATGTATTTTTTTTACTTTCATTTACTATTATTACTACACTGTGCTTTGTATCTGGGATGTATATGTAGCAAGTAAAAAAGCAGTGGGTGAATCAGAGACACATTAGGAATGAAATTTTCATATGCTTTACAGATATATTTAAGAACATTAGTGGAAAAATCTAGCAGTTGTAATAAGCCATGGTTTATTCTATTTATCTTTTGGATTCCATGGGAAGAGGTGAAAACCAGTAAGTATTTATTAATACAATAACAATGTATTCCTAGTTTCTGACTATTTCTATATTTATATTCATTTACATTAATGAATATATGACCTAAAAATATTTCATTTATTTCAGGTCAAAAGAGTATATAGGATACTCTAAACTACAAAAGCAAGGCATTTCTGAGGCACCTCTGGGTGCAATGTCCACTGCAAATACATGCTGCTTAGCGAAAAAGGCCATTACAGGCTGCCTAGGGAAGTAGTTGAGTCACCTTCCCTGGAGGTGTTTAAGGCACGGGTGGACGAGGTGCTGAGGGGCATGGTTTAGTGATTAACAGGAATGGTTGGACTTGATGGTCTGGTGGGTCTCTTCCAACCTGGTGATTCTATGATTCTATGATTATTCCCTTACCATCTGAAATCAGGTATTGCATATGCAGTATCAGAGCCATTGGTGGTAATGGCAAAACTGCTATTGATTTCAAGAGAGTGGTATCTCATTCTTAGTTTTAATTGTATGCATCTAGAAACTAGAGAAGCAGTGTTTGAGTTTGCTAGGAAAAGGTGTAAAAATACCCACTTACATGGAATTAAAGTAATTTAAAGTATTTTCTACTCAGACTTTCCAGTGAGTTATTTTTTCATTTACCAATGAAAAACTAGAAACTGGTCCATGTTTTAGGAACTGCTGGTAACAGCAGCTTCCTTACCATAAATTCATTCTTGCATCTATGTAAAGATTAATTGCACATGTGAAATATAATAACCTTATAATTTGAAATTTGGCCAACACTAAAGAAATATTTCTGTTTGCATTTCAGTTGGATTGCATTCCAACTGAAGTCCGCTCCTAGGACTTTCTTTAGATACAGAAATGTTTGTAGGATTTATAATCATGCTTATGAGTGTTAATTTGCCTTTATACCAGATTTACAGTGTTTGCATTGTGGGTTAATTTAAATCAACAACAAAAAAGAGTCTTTGTATATGACTCTCCCAGATTCCTTATTTCTGTAAGGAAATAGGCATATCTGACTTGCTTTTTTCTTTGCATCTGCAAAGTACGTAAACTGCTCAGTTCTCACAGTCCTTGTCCCATACTTGACAGTGTTTCATGTTTTAAACACAGTGAACACACAAGCAAGACATTTGTGTGCTTTCAGTTTTGTAAATTCAAGCTCTTACAAGCTAAATTCATTGCTCTATTGAAGTTAGTTTGCAATAGAATTAATTAATTTGTCATCTATTAAAATGTTTATGCCTGGAATGTTTGTTTCATGACTCTTATTTCTTTGTAGTGTAACATGCAGTTTTAATGCAAAGCATGACAATAAGCTAGATAAAAGAGATTGGATGCAAGCTAGTATGGGACGCTACAGTGCTTCATTAAAGTCTGGTTAACATCAATTTGAGAAGGCCATGTGGTTCACTGAGAAGAGAGCAGGAACAAGTAACCCTGTAATGATTCTGTAATCACTTCTGAGACAAATTTCTGCCATTACGTTGCCATATGTAATGTTCTTCTGGCAGTTACAAAATGTGAAAATCAGTAATATTTGATTGCAGCAGTTGAATCTGCTAATGAAGGAGAAGATGGAAACCAGAAGTAAACTTGGAGAAAGCTACATGTAAAAGCAAGCCCTCCAAACAAGCACCTGCTCTCAGTGCAGGTACCCAAGCATCAAAGCAGCAGCAGATCTCATTAGCCAGCAAAAGAAACAGATGCTGTTCCTCAGTCCTAAGCTTTTGATTTTCCACCTATCTAATGTATTCGGCTACAACTCTGTCCTTGTAAAACCAAATATTGCTATTTTGCTATATATAAAAAGAATAGTTTCTGATAAACACTTAAAATGATGTAGTAGTCTTCAGTTGTGTGAGGAATTGTACAATTCATGTTGCACTATTTGCTACAGTCGTAATGATGAAAACTGGAATACTGGCCTGTTTAGGCCACTATCTTAATTAAGAAATTGACCATTGGGAAATTGCCTTAATCAAGGACACTGAATAACACTTTAACTTCATTATGTGATGCTCTAACATGCAAACAAATACCCTAAAGGTGAGATTCACCTGGCCAGACTTTACTTTCTTTAGCAAAGTACCCTCGTCTCCTGTGAGAGTGCAATGTATGTCTCATATTTGCTGATAATTCAACCTTAATTATGCAGGAATTCGTGTTCAATTTTCTAATAAACTCTAATGTAGAAATTACGTTGAGACTATCTTCATCTCCTTATTCAAAACTCTTGTATTTCATATCACTAATGAATAATATTATTAGCTTTACTATTACATTTCTTGAACAATCAAAGTTTCTGGTTCATGAACTACATCATTATTATTTTATCATTATTTCATTTTTATATGATACACTGTACTTCTGAATTACAGATGGATTTTGTTTTCATTCTATTGCCTGCCAAGAGGAAAGCACTGCATGTTTTCACCATTGTTACAACTGCAAATCCTTAAAGTAGTATGTGGAAGAGTTTACTTTCCCCAGGAAGAAAAGAAAAAAAAAAGTGGCAATATGTAGAAAATATTCAAATATTTCCTGAAAAAAAAAAGTAATTTGCTTCCATATTTATGTGTTGAATCTCATAGGCACAGTGCCATTTAATTTCATAGAACTATGGAAATCTAAATATATTTAATCCTGCTGAGATTCCAGCCTTTTTTGCTTCCTATAACAAATCAAAATTATTAAAAACTACCTGCACTCAAAGTTTCTGTAACTGGTAAGTTGTTTAATATACTCCAGAGTAGAAGGAAACAGAGGTAAGAGATCTAAAGTTATTAAAATTTGGTCAGTGGAGGCTGATGAAAGAAACATCCTAAGATAGTGTGGCTAATGTTGATACTTGGAGGGAAAAAATCAGATGAAAAATCTGTTTCAAAGGACCATAATAGATAATGTAAAAGGAGACATCTTTTTTCTGGAAAATTATAACAAAACCAGTGGGGAAGTTCAGGCCAACAAAGACAGTGATATGACTGATGGCAAGTAACATTACAGTGTTTTTAGAAACATCAACTATCTGAGAATATAAACAGCATATGACACAAAGTGCTACACATCTGAAAAATTGTAAAAGCATAGGCACTTATGTAGTTGATATCATTGTAAAAATTTTACCTTTTCCTTAAGTTCAAGTTATTGCTCTCAGTTTCATTATAATACATAGTAAAATGGAAGCATTAGAAAAAGATATCATTAATTGTCTAGCAAAGTGGTTTTACTTCTTTTAACATTGTTGTAACCTATTTGATATCTGCGTTATTACAGACACAACCTACCAACCTATCAACCAAGATCCTCCTTAACACTTCTAGCATTTTTCATTCCTCTTGGGCTGAGCAGTTGACAAAAATTTGAGGTGATGAGGTAACTCACCTATTTCAGACAGAATTTTCAAAGGGTATCTTCTATGGTTTTTAGTTTCATTATCAGAGAAACAAAAACCCCCAAGTTACACAAAGCAGTGATTCTGCTGGATTTGTGGACTGCACACTGAATGGGGCTCTTTTTCAGCAGGCACTTGTGTCTAGTGGACATTCATTATTTCTTACCTTGTACCTTGTTCAGTCTCAGAAGAGTTCAAGTGTCCTACACGGCAAATGGATTCTCTCAAATGGTTGGATGGCTTTTTGTATCCACCTTGAATAAGCTTTGTACTCATTAAGAAAAAGGCAAGGCAAGATGTAAGACAACAAAGGATTGAACATCTGATATTTGACATAACAGAAGTGATCCTTGTCCTTGATTACTTATATTTTTTCTTCATGTATTTTTAACTAGTTAATATCTTCTCTACAGGAGATTATTTTTTTCATTTTATAGCTTGAAAATAATTTATCTCTTAAATGTCTCACTGTCTCTATTTCATTTTCTTTACCCTATTCTAATGTTCCTGTATGTTTCAAATTTTTCCTATACTGTTCTTTTTTTGAAAGTCAGAACATTTGGTATTTTATAGTCACTGACAGATAAACATACATACTCTATTAACAAAATTGTCATAAATTAACTCTCTTATTCTGACCCCTCAATCTCAATATAGGCAAACTATGATACAAATTTAGATATTTTATAAATTCTATACTACTTATTAACATTGTCTTATCAGGCAATATGCCCTTTTGCCTTGTCTTCATTTTCACAATTCATTCCAAGTCCTTTTGATAACTCCTAATGTGAACACACAGTCCAGGCAGGAAAGAAGATTAACCCTTCACTCCAAGAGGTAAAGAGACTTAGTCTGGATTAGCACAGAAGAATGTTAGTATGGAGGGAAACAGAAGACACTATCATTTGAGTAAAGGAGATATAAGTATACAAGACAAATGTTGCATAAACACTGTACTTGATAGTGGAACATATACATTCATTTGCATAATAGTCTGTAATTTCCATCAAGAATGTATAATTGCAAATTGCTTAACATGTCAGGAATACTGCCAGTTAAAGAACTCCTGAAGAACCTAGCGTCTAGTGTGTCCTGTCTGGAGGGCAGAAGAGATGAAAGAGGTAAGTTCCTCCATTTTGTAATTGGGCTTAACTACAGGAACCAGCAGGAAGAGTAAGTCATCTGAGGAGATTACTCTGCACAGGCTTTAATCAGTATCTTCAATTTCTCTATGTGGATAGGCCCTCAGGGTGGAGCATTGAGTACTTGTAAGTCCGTCTCCTGGGGCATGGCCAGAGATTTGTTAAGTATTAGAAAAAGATGTGAAGGGGGCATTGACTGTTGGCCAGTGTCTTTATCAATGACACTGCTACCTTGCAGGGAAGGTTGGATGTCACATATGATTTTAGTAGTCATGGCCAAGTGATTAAGATGATGGGGTAGAAATCCATTTGTGTCTCCCTATGCAGGTTCAAATCCTAAGATTTGAACTAAGAATTGAGGTAGATGTTCAGTCATGGAATGGTTGACAGTCCCTGCCCAAAGACATGAAAGCTTGTATAAAGGCCACTGTAATAATCTAATTTAACTTTTTGGACACCACAGATAGTGAGATTCCATAGACAGTCTCCTTTAATTTTGAGGAACGTAGTTTTGTCTCTCTACAATATTTCTTTTCACTACCAGAGAGCGCATAAAGTTTGCTTATACTGCATGACCTATCATATGCTTTTTTCTCATTGTCTCAATCTTCATGTCATCTGCCAACTTTGCAAATACTGATTTTATGGGTTTTTTCCATTACTTAAAATGCTAAACAGAATGAGAACAAGAATCAATCTTTGTAAGACCCAACTGGAATTGACAACCTCAGTGACAATTACCATAATGTCTTGACTGCTAGTTAGTCAGCTTCAATCAAGTCACTATATGTCATGCTAACTTTGTATAGTTCTACTTTCTCAATCAAAATGTCATGCAGAAAAAATACAAATGTCTTACTGATAATTACTATTTATCAATTGGTTTATAATCTTATGGAAGGAAAAAAAAGACTTATCAGATTAACCTGACTGTATATATTTTCCAAAAATCCATTTCATTATCATGACCTGCTTTTCCTGCCTTTACTTTTCTATCAGTCAAGTACCATATCAGATCTTCTATTACTTGCCCAGGACTAACACCTAGGCTGTACATCTTAAAATTACATTGGCTAGTCTGTTTACTTTCTTAGATATTGAAACAATACTAGCTTTGATCATTATTTGAGCACATAATTTCAAAGAAATTTTTGATATGTTTCTTTACCTGGCTTATATTTTTATAGTCTCAGTGGGAACTGTCACTGAACAATATTCCTTTCTCTGCAACTAAGTTCTATTTACAGCTATTCCTTCACAGAAGAGAAAAAAATAAAAAAGACCTTAATTTTTATGGCAGATGATTATAATTTGTTTTAAAAAATAAAGACAATTCATATCCTATGTCAATTCAATACAGCTCATATAAATTAGGAAGAGTCTAACCATGTGTTATTATAATTATTATAATAATAAATTAATAAGATCACAAAAAGGAGCCAAGCCAAAATTTTGCAGGGAGCGCTATCCACTTATAAAAGATGAATCACAGAATCACTAGGTTGGAAAAGACCCACTGGATCATCGACTCTAACCATTCCTATCAAACAGTAAACCATGCCCCTCAACACCCCATCCAGCCATCCCTTAAACACCTCCAGGAAAGGTGACTCAATCACCTCCCCGGGAAACCTGTTCCAGTGCCCAATGACCCTTTCTGTGAATTTTTTTTCCTAATGTCCAGCCTAAATCTCCCCTGGTGGAGCTTGAGGCCATTCCCTCTTGTCCTGTCCCCTGTCACTTGGGAGAAGAGGCCAGCTCCCTCCTCTCTACAACTTCTTTTTAGGTAGTTGTAGAGAGCAATGAGGTTTCCCCTCACCCTTCTCTTCTCCTTATTAAAGATATGCCTACTATCAAAGAAAAATCAGTGACACAAATAACACATCAAATGTTCCTGCTTTTACTGTGGTAGAAGGCATGGAGTATTCTTTCAACAATAATGCGGACTTTATCATGTATGGAAAGAACAGACTGAGCTACTCATCTGAAGTTTTTTGTCTAGTAAAGTCTGGTCGTAGAGTGTCGCATGTATCTTCTCCAGTTGTACTTGCTTTCTGGTTATGTTGTTAAACTGTTGAGGCTCAAAGCATTATTCATTGTTTGATTCTTGTCATGAGGAAGCATCCACTAGATATCTGCAACGTTAATGTAAGTAAATTTCAAACATCCACTAGCTATTTGCAGCCATTATGTGACTCAGCTTGGGACTTATTTTTTTGTCTCTCATTTCCCTTTTCATTTTTCTTTTTACTTAATAGATATTATCCTAGACAGAATTCATGCTGCAATGTCATAGTAATCAAGTATTGTGCCTACATTCAAGAGGTCAGATTTAAATGTACACATGCATTTTGGATCTCATAAAATAAATAGAAACACAGTGTAGTTAGTCATAGCAGTTTTATATCTTTTTTTTTTTACTACTACCTTTTATTTACAGTTATTTCAATCCACAGTTGAAAACAATCTCTTTTCTGAGCTGGTGAAAAACAAGTTTAGGACATTATAGTCTCCTTGGTTTCATCATACTGACCATAATTTGGTTTTAAAATTGTACTGCAGGGGAACATTTTACATGGTAGACACAGTCAGACACTCTTATAAAGCAGTGCTTGCTACAAATTTAAAGAATAGTACTTCTGCGCTTGCAAAAGCAGACTTTGGAGTTAAAAAGATAAATAACAAATTAAGTATCCTTTACCGTAACTGCGCATCTAATAGCAGTGCCAGAATAAAGGATTAAATAAACATGAGAAAACTTAACCATACGTCCTCTCTCTGCCTCTTTCATTACTTCTCTTCATGGCAATGCAGATTTCCCAGGGAAACCTGAGGTAAATCTTTTAAAAGATAGTTATACCATTAAACAATCAGTCTTGTGCTTATTCTTTTTTTTTTAAAGAAGTCTATACACAAAGCATACTGATTTCCAGTGCGTCAACTTCCATTTGCCACTGTGTGTTCCTCAATACACACAAAATATGGATATCACCTTTCTAAAATCTATGGGATTTTTGAAAATATATATTCACCTCCTAAAATATAGGGACATTTTTGAAAAATGTATCTTAACAAAACCCTCTTTAAGATGTGCAATGATAGAGACTGTATGTAGTACCCTTTAATTTTAAAGAGAGAATGATTACACTATATTTTGTAGGTTCTCAGTTATTAGATTTCAAAATAACTATTTTAGGAGTAATTAAAAGAACTCTCCAATACAGAACAGACACGTTGACAACACAATCACAGCTGAAATGCAATATATTTTTATTCTTTTATTATTCCTTTCCATAGTAAATGATAGAATAAACTAAAGAAAGGCAAGGGATGTAGTAGGTTTATATTTTTCTAGGTCAAATTTTTCAAAAGAAATTTTAGTTTACTCAGCTTACACATTTTCATTCAACATTTGAATACCTGCAATATCAACAGAAATAGACTCCAGAGGAAAGGAAATCTAAATAATCTATATTTCTCACAAAATGTTTTCTATCTTTGTTTTATAATCTGTGAATTAACTATTTTTTTTTACTTCTTAATGTATTCCTTTAATGCATTTACTCTTGGCCCTTCCTGTCTAAATGCCTTCAGAAACTACAGGTCAGACTTGTCCTCAGAAGGTGTCTAATCTGGACCCAGACACAACCTTTAAATTGTTGGACTCAACAGATGTACATCTGAAATGAGTCTGAGTGATCAAGCGCTTTCAGAAGTCCACTGAGAATTCTTTGTTTCTCAAGAAATAAGTCCAGAGTCTATGAAACAGTCCTGAGAATGAAAGGAGAGGTTATGCTGAGATTAAAGATACTTTCCCCTGAATTATTCATTTCAGGTTTATTGGGGTTTTTTTAAGTGCTCTTCCTTTGCCACAAAATATTTGACTGTTTAATCTATGTGGGGTCCTCAGTGAAGCTGTTATGCTGCTACAGTGTAAATGAACATCTCATTTAACATCTCAAACCTTTGATTCAGCAAAATCTCTCAAATGTATTAGGTTTTGATTACATGGTTAAAATAATTTCATTCAAACCATGTGCTCTAGATCAAGGGTGAAAATGACATGAATAAATTTTAAGAATTTAAAAATTTTTGTGCTTTCTAAACCAGACTTATACACTGTTTTTATAGTAGTAAGACTAAAATATGCCTCCATAGCCTGATTAATTCTCTCCAAGGATGGAGCCTAATACAGATGTTATTAATTGTCCTCCAGAGATGCTTACTTTTCACCATTGACTGTTAAGGGAGCCTAGACAACAAGCTAGGGCAACAAAACTAAAATACCTTTCAAGTAGAAATTATGACCAAATGTCCTCAGTGGGATTTAAATAATAATTCTAACCTGCTCTCCTTAACAGTAATGGCAACATTTCTACAGGTTTACACAGAAGATGAAGCTGGTTAATCACAACTTTCTGAGCCAGGAGTATTGCAGTATTGCTATTTTCAATGTAAATAAATTTTGTTTAATGTTTCAGTATAATATCAGTACAATGACCCAATCTAAAGTATCATTACATTAAATGATTTTTTTAACTGTACTCTTATGTTCCTGAGACTGAAATCAGTACCATTTTCAAGGATCATAAAGTACTCTAAGCTAATTGCAGCTAATCTCATTTTTAGCTTTTACCCTTTGTTTTCAGAGATATCCTGTCCTGACAGCGCTTGGGCGTTCTTTTAATTTCCAGTGACACTACCAACAAGAAACCAGCAATCTTTCCTACCTATTTTATGTATTCTTTTTTTTCCTTTCTTTTTTTTTTTTCTTTTTTTTCCCCCCCTTCATGTCTCTGCTGGGTCTCTTCCACCACTATTTTTCTTCACAGAAATGTTACAATTCACTCTCTACTTTGTTGGTAGTTGTCACTGTGGACATTTGTTACTAGGTATATAATTTTATGCTTGAGCTTCCACCAATCAAAAATTGCTGCATCAACATCTTGTCCTCTGATCATAACATAATTATCACTTCCAGAGATAATGAACCTCATCAAGGTCTTCTCTTCTCATTTTCATTTATGAGCAAGTTTGGCTAGAGCCAGGAGTTAATGAAACTAAAAAGAGAAAGAGAAAAGGCAGCACTGTCAGACTAGTATAACATTGCTGAGAGAGTGACAGGCTTGTTTTTAAAAGATCACTGATACAAGTTGCCTGCCAAATATTCAGCTGAACCTTTAATGGGACCAGGTGTCCTGCTTTAAGATTAACAGAATATTAATGGGCTATTTCAAGACACGTAAGATGTTCTAATTAATGACTAAGAAGTTTTCTAAGTTCAGAAAAAAATAAGCTTGACTACGCATTGCATAGTTTAGCAGTTTTTCAAACAGATATTTTCAAATATTCCATGATAAAGAGCATAATCATTGCTACAACTAACAAAGTCTAGCAATTCATACATTTCAATAGTCTCTTTGTCATGATTGTTGGCAACCAGTGTTGGAGAGAAAGACGGAAGAAACACTGTGATAAATAATTACAGCAAAATTTTCTTTGAAATCCATCATAATTTAATACAATAATGCAGCTGGACCTTTACTCAATAATTTTTTTCCCAAAACCCAAACCAAACCAAGAACATTTTCTTTAATATAACTGAGAATATCTAAATTCCTTGACAGTTCATAGTCACATTAAGCCTCTTTCTATACAGAATCAAAGAATGCTAGCATATGATTTAATACTATAATGTGCATTATCATGTCTTTCAATGCATGTGATGAATGGTTATCTAAATTCTATAGTAATAATTAACCTTCCCACCTAAAGACTTCAGGTGAAAATATATTTACTGTACTTTAAACTGTATGTACATTATCACTTTTATGAAAGAACTTTTTAATACAATACTTAACTTCTGTAGAGCTGCTTCTTAGTATTATTCTGTCTTTTAGTGAATGTGAAGAATTAGTATTCATCCTATTTTTATGATAAGAATTAGCTTTTTTACATTAAAAATGGACCAAAGTAATATTTCTTTCTACTGTGCTTCTGTGGTGTAAGACACAGTTATTTCTTGAAAAACAATTACCTGCTTGATGTTGTGGTTCCTGTCTTTTAATGGATGAGTTCTAGAACCAAGAACTTAGTAAGCTACTTAGAATTAACAGACTAACAGAGATCCACTCTGAGAAGCTGATATTCAGTAAAATTAATCAAACTGGCACCTAAGTTCTTTACAGAATCCATGCTGATATTGTTATCCTATTCTTACCACATTATATTAGTGAAAAACAATTCATTCAGAATAAGCTCATTTTTATCTGCTTCTTTGGTCTGGGGTCTTTTAAATGCAACTGTAATTCTAACATCTGTTAAGAGTAGTTTAAAATTTAGATTCTTTATACCCAGGCTATAATTTAAAATGCAGGAGAAAGCAATATCAAAGCAAAACAACAAAAGCCCAAAGGAACAATAAGCACTCACAGAAAAGGCAAACCCACAGAAATATAAAAAGAAGACTCATGTTTATTTAATGAGTGCTCCTGATGGGGAAGAGAGCTAAAATAACCACTGACATTTTTGTGATTTTGACTTTTTAATTGCTTGTTTGTTCCTTTGGGAAGCTTGCTTAGATATCCATTAGATTTTTGCTCGCTAAATAAAGTGGTTGTTCATGTACTTCAGATTGCATTTGTAACTACCTTTTTTTCTTACTTGTTTTTGAATTCACTTTGAAGTGCATTCCGATTCGAGCTATAATGCAGTCTTGCAAAAAGACTAAAGTAATTCTACACTAGAATCTATATATTCAATTAGACTACACAGAAAGATAGAAGCAAACTAAATGCCATACTGGACTAGTGGCCATTTTATACAGTAATTTATGTTTAAAAATAACAGAACCAAGAAGCTTGAGGGACTGAGTTGAGCAGTCTGCAACTGGCATATGCATAGCATAATCTGCCCCATTACACAGATCACCTGCTGCTTTTTAATTTTAGAAACTGATTTAAGCATGAAAGCCATAAAAGGCAAAATATAATTTCTGAAGTTTTATTTGTCATTAATCTGGAGGATTCTGACTGATCATCATATAAATACTCAGTTTCTCCTTGACCTCACTAAATTTAAACTAAATAAATTCCTGAAAGCATGTGTCACATTTAAAGTACACTTTATGTGAAAAAAATACATAGTCTTTCAAGTTTCCACCTATGAGCTAAACTGACTGTTGCCATGTTCTTGTATTATGAAACAAGAGAATAAGTATGCTGACTCCATCTTGTCTGTCATTGGTTATATTGTAGGTTTTCCTCATGTTCTTTCTTATTTATCTGTTTTCTAAAGCAAGTAACCCTAACCTTTTCACTCTTCATTCGTATAACATCTTTGCCTGTAGCTTCAGTATTTTCATTCTTTTTGGGTATCCTTCATTTCAAAGTGCCTTTTTAAAAGAAAAGTAATCAAAGCCCAGATAAGACTGGTTGACTTGTACAATGTTCCTGATTTAATAATCCAATTCTTGGTTTTTTATAGATGCCATTTTTGAGAAGAAAGATTTGCATTCTCTTCTCCTTTTGCACTCCACCCTATTGTTGGTAATATCACTTCTCAACAGTTTACCAAGTTGCTCAATTGTCCTGTTTGGTTACAGCATTTTGGAACTTGTAACAGCTTCTTCTGCTCCTGCCTAGTCTAAAACAGTGTCGTATCATTTGCAGATTTATTGTCTCATTGATCTCTTGCTTTCCAAGGTTTTTTTATTTTATGAAAAGTAACTATTAATAATTTCTCACAATGAAACTTTACTTCTCTGATCCTCTAGATAGATTTTTATCTATAACTGTACTTCATATTTACTCATTTTCTCAAAATCCTGACTGAGGTATCGTCAAGCCTTTGACAAGACTGTGAAAGACTACCTAAGCTGTACTCAAGGGATCTCACCAACTTTGTACATTCAAAAAATTCTAAATGAGTAACAGTGCGCTTTTGGTTTTTAGCATGGTTTTCACTGAAAAATTAGTATCTGCAGACTTGTTCAGTATGTCTGAGTTAAAGTAAAGGTTTGTGGGACTACAGGTCTGTTAATCTCTCCTAATAACTTTTGAACCCAGGAATAAACTGCCAACAAATCTGATGAGTATCAGAGATGTTGAATTACTACGAATATCAGGAATGTAAGATACCAAACAGATGCTATAGGCCTTGTTAGAATATCAGCCACAGGAGATAATGTAGTGTGATGAGCTAGCTCAGACATTATTATACATCAGAGAAACAAAACAGGAGAGATCTGCTTGTCAATATTTGGATCACAGGAGAAACTTGCTCACTGTTTCTTTTTCAATGTTTGTTTGTTTTTACAGTGATAACAGAGTCAATAATCAGATATTTTACTTAGTTTTACCTTTAGATATACAAGGGTTTTTTGATACGGCACTCCACAGATTTGTAAAATGTACCTCTTTGATCAATAGTAATTTGTCTGCAGATTATTGCTGTTTGGATTCTGGTTTATTCTCTGAATTTTTCTGGTTTATATATCGCTTAGTTCTGAGTTATTTTAATCAACGTTAGGAAAAAAAAACCCAAATATACCATTTCTCTTTGCACAATAGCAGACCTGAAAGGGAGCACAAAGGACAGAAAAAAACCTACTGCAGTGAATTACATTGGAAGAATGACAGTAAGGAAATGCTGAAGACAATTTTTTTCCTGGCTGACAAGGAAAATCTCTTGTTCAGCTTTTATGACTACTTAGGATTAAGCTTCTAGTGGAAGCACTTTACCAGAATGCTATAATATAGGTCCATAATATGACTGTGTTTCACATTGACAAATATACCATTTCTTTATGGTACTCTTTTGTTGCAAACATGAAGATTTTCTTTGCAACTAAAAACTGTGCTACACTGATCAGGTGAAAGGAAACTCAATGTCAGCTTTCAGATTCCCAGTGAAACAATTTTTTTTTCTGAATTTTCAGAGTAGATTTAGAAAAGGTTCCAGAAACTGGGATGATAGAGTAACCATTTCTTTTTTAACAGCCTTCTGTTAAGCCTGTGACTATTTTTTTTTTTCAAGTGAAAGCCAAGTTGTAGCCACCAGTTGAAGTTTACAACAGCTTTCAGGAAAGTTATGGTAGACTTCAAGATACAGTTTATATTTTTTTTCCAATCTTAATAATTTCCCCTGTATTTTTTGCTTATATTGGAAGAGGGGGGTTGTCCTAGAAACTCATATAGGAAGGATAGAAAGGATCTGGCTACAGAAAATTATCCAACTAAGGAATAAATTCTGATTTAAAGGATCTCAAAAAAAGAATTTTTATAAAGTCAGAAAAGATAGCTGAACTAGTGTTCTACTGAAGGCTGAGAAAAAATAGTGGAACTACAATCTGGAGATTCAATGGCTCCCCTTTAATAGTAACGAATTGGGCAGCTGGAGAAATATGGTTAAATAAACTGTAATAGTGAAAAAGGAGATATCCAAGAGGCTTAATGCATAAGCTTTTATTCTGCATAGTAACAAACATAGCATGCCAGAGATATATGAAATTCTAAATATTGAACTGAATATAATCTATCTGAAATGCTAATTAAACAATATTTTGATGGTTCAGAGAATTTGGAAGAACCTTTATTCAATACAGTCTAATAGCTGGATTCTGCAGTTGCACAGTGTTAATGTGGAATATATTGGAAATGAAGCTAGGACACAGTTATCAGTTTGGGGTTTTTTTCTCCTTTGGGGTGTGATTGTGTCACCTCTTGAGCTTGCTGAATTAGTAGCACATTGCAACTTTCTTCTTGCAGAAGACTTTTTTTTTTTAACCACCAATTTTAGGTGTTTAACAGTGTGTACAACGCAACCTGAAGGTTTCTGAGCTAGTAATTTTTGCTCACAAGCAGAAGACTATCATCAGAATATAACTATCATCACAAAACTAAGAAGTTTGAGTATAATTATTTGGGTGTGTAGATGCAGTGGAGAAGGGCGAGCATTTTTGTTTATATTTAAAAATTAGCTGGGTCTGCAAGTTAGATGTCAGCTAGATTTCTGCTGTAGCTTTCATAAGACACAGTGTAAAGCTATTTTAGTATTTGGTTTGACTGGAATTCACAGAATATAGGCAATTTCTTGCTAGAACTCTTGAAACCAAATATCTGTTTTCTTGTAACTCAGGTGGTAAATATGAAAAATGGTGAATTTCTGTTTTTTCAAAGGGATTTTGTATACATAGATGTTTTACCCACTCTAGTTCTTTCTAGTTTCTCCTAAATATTCTAAATGATTACAAATATTATCTAACCTTGCAGGTCTGCAAGCATAAATATTTACTTTTCTGTCTAAGAAATCTTAGAATTGTATATATGAATTTTAAGGACACTGATGGCAGAAGTGGTATTGTGTCCAAGGGAAGCTCAACAATGAACTGAATTTACTGAAAATTTTAACACAAATGGTTCTGTGTATTTTTTTCTTATATCTTTGAATTTTTAAGTAAGTTAAATAGTAAATATCAGGGTGCAGTAGTATATGAGGAGATGGAATTTACAGGATTAAAATTACTGAAAATTACACATTCATATGTGATCCACCACTGACTACATCAAACAAATTTCTAGATATGAATGAAATTTAAACATAAGAAAGATCACTGGATTTTTTAGCTTATATAATAAAAAAGGTTTCCCATTCTGATTTCCAAAATTATTACTACTGAAATTAGTCAAATCAACCTTTATATAACAACAAATATAAGAGCATCACATATTTTTAAACACATTATGTAACTATTACCAAAAGCATAAACTATTGGTTCTTACAGAGGTTTACTCATTTACTTTGGAATTTTTAACAGTTTGGTAAATATTGGCTGGTGTTATTAGTAGATACATTAGTAGATATTTTCTTGGATTTTATAGCACACGGGATGTTCTAATTAGATATAAGCTATAATTACATTTGTGGAAAGAATCATATTGGACCAGAGGTGGTTATAACCATTTCCTTCATTAAATAAAAACAAGCTGGTTTTCAGAACTCCTCTAATTTCATTATGTTCCCTGCATTCTTCTCTGCTTGTTAATTATAATCCTAATAATCACATATCTTCTCATAGCAGCTTGTCTTTCTTAATTCACCGATCACTGCTGTACACATTCCCTTGCTATCTGCAGCTTTCCTTAGTTTGTCAAACCTGTTAGCCCAATGTAGAGCAAAGAATTTGTAGTCAAAAGAGAAAGAAGGACCTGAGAGAAATCTCAACCATATTAAGACAGCAGTAATGACTTCTGAATTTAAATAGGTAAAGTAAGGATTCTGCAGATTTCCAGGATTGCTTAAAAATTCTGGCTGAAGAACTGTGCATGAAATGAACAATGAAGAGGAATTAGACCGGGCATGAAGATTTATGATATCAAAGTATTTGAAAATTTCAAAAGAAAACATATGTGAACTATGACGAACTTAATGCAAGGGGTGAAGAGTCATTAAAGTTTCTTTCTTCAGACAAAATTTGAAAGGATCCAAATGCAAATGGGTGCTATCACCCTAACAGGATGGTTACTGATCCTATTTTTCTGTTTAAATGCTTCCTTTCTATATATAAATGCATCTAATAAATTATAATTACACCCATGACAAGAAGTTTAAAAGAAAATACGACAATCTCAAATTCAAATGGCAGAAAAGTAACTAGAAGAACACGGAAACTTCAAGGTATATTCCAAGGAAAAGAAAAAGCTAAAGGAGCATTGATCTTAATAACAAAGAAAAGATATTTTTCTTTTGAAAAAGAAGCAAGTCAGAACATAGATGATCAACAGTAGCTGTCAAAGCAGTTACAACCTGAAAAGCTGAAAAACAGTTAAGTGGCAGGGGGGGAAAGTGCTCTGATTTGAAAGAATAAATTATAATCTGTACTGCAAGCAAAGAGACTGGTTGTCATGGTGCCTTCTGATCACTGGAGTAGATAGAGATTCTGGATTTCCTTGTTACTACATCGAGTCCAGCCGGTAGATGACGGTCCTCAGAAGAGCAGGTAAGAGCAAAATCAACTTTCCTTGAAGAGACTGGTGAGATCTCTTAGACTTTTCAAATATAAAAGAGAAGTGTAAGAAGTAGAGAAGCATTACTAAAGATTATATCTTATATGTGCCATGGTGTGCAGAAAAGAAAGTTTAGGATTACCTGCTGTAGTGAAGGATTTGAGAGACTGTGACGTTAGTAACCTCCAGACAAGCAAAGAAGAAATACTTGCGTGTAATTGTAGAACCCAGCAATCAGGCATCAAAAGAACTTTAAGATGGTTAGGAGGAGCAGGGAGGAGTGATACTTTTTAATTAATGCATGCAGTACGAAGTTCTGATGCAGGTAGACGAGCTGATGTGAAATATAAGTAGTAAGACTTAGAAGTATATTAGTGCATTTGCATAAATGCAAAAAAAAAAAAAAGATATAAAATGTCACAGATTATTCCCTAGTCAGAATTCTAGGTAGAATTCTTAAAACTTGCTATTACACCAAGTAAAATGTTTTGCAGGCCATCAGTATGATGAAGCCTGATGCCTATTGTATCAGCATTGCAGCATTATCACCTTATTTTTTGATTCAATGAGAAGACAGTAGTTGTTATCCTGTGAATAAGGGAACACAATAAACAAAAATTGGAGAAAGGTTGTAGTCCCCATGAGTTAGGAGGAGAATTGAAGCAAGTATTTCCAAGATCATCACATAATGTAATCTAAGTCAGAGAATACTGCAGTCAAGTCTCCAAGTATTTTCTGTGGAAAATAAACCTCAAAAATAACTTATAAAAAATATTTTGAAGTCCCAATTTTAAGATAAACACTGTAATCTAGGAATTGCTTGATTTATTTGTTTCTTGTTGCAAGGCATCTCCTCTCCATCTCTTTTGATAAAATAAGATGCAGTCATGTCATGATGGCAGTGATGTAGCTTCCATGTTCCTGCACATTCTGCCTGTTCAAATATCCAGCCAGTAGCCATGTTTGCATAGCTTCTTCCACCCAACCCACCTGTTCAGAATAGTTACAATAGCTAAGTGAAATTTTTGACTGCAAGTGAAAATTTTCCCTTATAGGAAGAGTGTAATTTCCAAACATTTGAAAGCATATGTCGCATGTCCACTCAAACATGTCTCTATGCTTTGACAATAAGCATCAAGAAAACAGGGAATATACAAGCTCCTTCAAAAGTGTGTGACAAGCCCATACTCCAAGGATCAAACAGCCTGAGGATCAGATTACAGAGGAGCATATATAAGCAAACTAAAATACATTGATAATACAGTTGCTTCACAATGAATGTTGACATTGTAACAGCCGCTGGGATAGTTACATGTGTTCTTCAACGACAACACTATGTGTAAGGTAAGAAAGGTATGCATGTATGCAATAGGTGATGAAAGCAACTATTAATGAAAATCATGCAGCTCTTAAAAAACATGGGTTTTAAAGGCAGTGAGATTTATTTCCAAGTTCTTCTCCTTTCTCTACCAGATCCAATTTTATCTCTTTTCTTTTTTTTTAAAAAAAAAAGTTTCTTATTCCTGTCTGATAAAAACAGGACTATAAAAGCTTTTTAGTCTTGTTGGAAAGCTCGCTTAAAAGACAAGACATAGACAGAACTGCCTTCAAGCTCTTTCTGATTTGGAGCACTTAGAGGGCAACCTCACTGGTTATTCAGTTGCTAATTAACATCACTGAAATCAAGAAGTTATCATTCTTTATGAAATATATTCATTAAATACATTGAAACTCTTATCTTTATATTTCACTTGGAACTGTGTTACTCACTTGGAGCAAAACCATCCTGGGAGAACGTCAGATAAAGTTTCCAAGACATCAGTAGCTGGAGGCACCATACTCATGACATGCAAGAGAATACTTTTGCTTTGTTTTCCCTGACGTATCCCTTAGATGCAATTATTTTACTGGATGCCTCTGTTTGTACAAAGGGAGAAAGCTAGCTGTGGGCCAGCCAAATTCTGACACATACGTGCTAAAATCCTTTCTGGACGAGTGGCAGTGCTGTCAATGTGTGCATTACTCCCTCTATTTTCCATTTACGTATTACAGACTCCACAGGATTGAAGTTAGATGATGTGTTAGTAGATGAAAGACCTTAAGCCCAGGCTTGCTGGACATGAGGGGTGACAGTGCTCTCCCGTAAGTACCCTCCATGAAGAGGGTACCTGCATTTGTTCCTTTCCCATCCATCCCATCCCTACTACTGCATATGCAGAAAGAAATCATCTTTAAACGATTCAATCATTTGCTGAGATGAGCATTGCAAGTGCTGCTGTCTAGTCTGGAATGCTCTTCCCTACTGTGATTGATGAGGCAGAACACTGTGTGTATTTGGAATACAGCTTAGGATTTAAGTTACCTAATATTGTCCCTGAATTCAACTAGATATAATTTAATTTTCAGTGTCGCAGAGTCTGAATAATCTTTTTTTAATTAAATATATCTTGGACTTAGTTTCATGCTCTTTGCACAGATATGACCAGTATACCTTCTGCTATAGTTAATATACATGGACAAGCATTATGTTTCATTTACATTGTCTAGTAAATTTTTGGAACAAGAAAACAATACAAAGAATCGAATTAATGGACAGGGATCACTTACTTTTCTGTATTCTCTCTGTAGAAGTTTGGCACTATAAGGTTACTACAGTGGTAACTGTAAGCAGTTTCAGTTCAGTTTGCAAAAAGGCATCAATTGTGTCAAAGAGTCTGAGAATTAGGACTAATGAATTATCCATATTAATTTAAAAGTTTAAAAGCAATTAAAATGATATAAAGGTGTTTTTTTCCCACGAAGCATTTAAGCTCCTTAACATAAATGCATCTTTAATCTGTTTGAGTTTTTATCATTAGCGTAGCTTGAAAATGTGAAGGTAAGAATATTAAACTATCCCTGTGGGGATTAAATTCATTCAAGCAAAAGGTAGTTTGAAAAGATTTGTCTAGGTATTTAGCAGTTTGGGACAACCTCTCTGCGAAGCAGAAAAAATGGGATGTCTGCTATAGCCTGATGAGGTGTTTGATGAAGCACAAAGACAGAGTAAGTCCCCAGTGGAATAGTAACTCTTATGTATGCAAAAATGTAAAGTTTTAGTGTAACGTCTGCATCTGTTACATCTCTAACTCATATGTTACGGTCAGCAGCCACATCGTCTGACCAGATGAAATAAAATATATTGTCTAGGAGTTTGTTGGCAAAGGTTTTACTTGCTTAGCTGTAAGTTTTCATCTCCAACTATGAAAACTATAAGCACTTTTCTTAATAAATAGTTTTGAAGCCTTATTCAATGCACTCATTGCACTTTTTCCATTTTGCCTCTCTTCCTCAGAAACAAGTGAGGGCAAGTACACTATAGCTAGGTAAAAAAAAAAAAACAAGAGAGAGAGAAATTAAAAGATACATTATTTGGCACTGCCTCAGTTAATTAAGGAGAAGTAGTAAACTCTTCACAAAGTGAAGAAATTTAGTAAGAGAGACAAGTCTATGGATTTTAAAGTTCTGAAGACTCTTCAGCCTCCATATAGTCATGTAGCAGTGTCCTCCAAATTGAAAATAAATTCTTCCACTGTGTCCCAAAATATGTTACAGCCAAGAAAATGGAAAGCATACACCTGCATGGACGTCTGAAATGTTATCAGATGATCTTACCATCCCAGACAGGCTCAAGATATTTCTTTTAGGAAAATTGTCTGGAATTGACACCCCTCCTTATTTGTCCTCTTTCCCTCATTTTAAAACGATTGAAATAAAAATGAACTGTGAAAATTCAAGGATAATGGGGGAATGGATTCCACTTTGTTATAACTGCAAGCATTGTACTCATCAATTACACTTCTATCAATAAAACCGGAGCAATAAATAGCTGTTTTGGGGTACCCTCTCTGCTTCAGACCTGTGAGAAGAGCTTTTCCTTAAGAACTTTGTCACACTGTGCAATGGGCAGTTTCAAATAGCATGAAAGCTTTAGCTGAACTTCTCAGTCTGAGGGACCTGAGGGGCTCAAAAGGCAATCTGATTCTATACTTGAATCACTTACCATATTTCACCCAATTGCCCCTGAACTGACTTTAGTAGCTTGCATTTCAGCTAAAGCATATCTTCCAGAGTAGAATCCAATTTTTGTCTGAAAAGGAGGGAAATTTAATAATTCCCTTCAAAAAAAGAATGAGAACTTGATAGATGAATCGTAGCATTTTGAAGTTTCTCAATCAGTAAAGTATTACTAGCCAACAGTGGGTCAGTGACCTGTATGAAACAAAATAATGATCTCAAGACACATCACAAAATCTATCTTAACTGTAACTAATTGGCATCATTGTTATCACTTTCAGAAGAAATTATAAGAACTGAATGAGCACTGAACACTGAAAATGAACTACTCTTTCCTTCCTACAAGGAAGTCTTTTCAGCTTAAAGTTGAAGGTGTTTGGGAAGACACGTGAAAATATGCAGTACTGGTGCCTCTGCAGTGCCTGCTCTCTTGGGAAATACAGAACTTATGTTTCTAGAACTTTTAGTGAAACAACTCTGTGAGTGTCCAATTATTCCTATTATGAAAGAGCAAAAAATCCAGAAAGTGTGAAATAAGCCAATCTATGTAGAAACATACAGGTGCAAATTTTTAGTACCTCTATGCCTGGACATCAGAGATGGTGGAATAGCTTTTCTTTCTTCACATCTTCTCTTAGATATAGTGTATTTAAAAGAAGTTCTTCATCTACTGTTCTCATTGCTTTAGGGAATAACAAACAGGCATGTCAGTCATTTTACTGATTGTTGTCAACTCCACTTAGTATTTTATTAGTATACATTCATTTGTGATTTTATTATTGCTGCAGGGCATAAATACACCATTATGTTTCAGGGCCATGGCTCATCATTACAGTGATTATTCAAGAAAGATGTGTTGATGACGTTAATGGGCC
Organism: Piaya cayana; assembly: GCA_013389865.1. Taxonomy (NCBI): domain Eukaryota; kingdom Metazoa; phylum Chordata; class Aves; order Cuculiformes; family Coccyzidae; genus Piaya; species Piaya cayana. The sequence goes on from WAAB01017611.1 coordinate 35,369, forward strand.
AATAATCCAGTAATGAAGGATCTGTAGTGGAAGTCTGTACATTTATGAAATTATTCAGTCCTCCATAGTGATAGGATATGCAGAGCTGTAAAGCTGTGCCAGTAGAACATTCTAACAGACAATTCATACATCCTTTTCCAGTTTTTCAGGGTTGTCTATCTGTTTAGGAATGCTGGCTTTCACATGTGTAAGATTTCCTTGAGCTGTTGGGGATGTTTTGCCAGTAGTTTGTGTATTATTTTGCTCGTTGCCTGCAACCAGATTTTTAGAGTACTTAATTCTTTTGGATAATACTCATGCAACTAAAAAAATACAGGAAGAAAATATTACTTTCTTTAACTAAAATAATTTGTTACACATTGTGAAAGGATTTATGACATGGGCATTCCTTTTATCTTTATGAAAGTGAGAACAAATATAATGAAAGAAAAAGATAGACCTTTCATTACTTTAAATTTTTGGTAACTGGTGAGACATCAAGTGAATGTGAAGCTTGCAACAACAAGATATTTCAGGTATATTCTCCTCATTTGCATAGCTATGTGCTTTTGACTGTGTAAAATAAACACTCCAGTAAATCTGAACATTTTGTCATAGTAATAAAATAATTGTACAAGATTATTGTGTAGATGTTTATATACATGTACCTGTGTATACATTTATGTAGCTTACATGCCTGTATATATTTTGGCATTACTCTCTGATGATATAAAACCATAAAAGTTTATTTTCTCTCCTTAATTGTCATATGACTTCCTGTGACACGTGCAACTATAAACAATTATCACAATGTATTTACTGCCTTTACACAGAGCTCTCATTACTTTCTATACATTCAGCTAGAAAAGATTGTAACATAATCACAACCTGATCTCATGTGTAATATTTCTTATATTCATGCCATTTATGCTATCATAGAAGGCTATCAGATTGGTCAAGCACTATTTCCTCGTGGTGAACCCATGCTGACCACACCGGATAAACTTCTGTTCCTTCAGATGTTTGGTGATGAAGGTGAAGCTGACTGGTCAGTAGTTTCCTGGGTCAAGAAATTCCATGATTCAAGTTCTGTGATTCAGGTTGTTCTGCCTTCAGAAGGTACTGCATTTCAAGACTTTGATTTAATGTTTTGGGAACCTGAGATAAAACCTGAATACAAGGTGATAACAAGTAATGGTCATGATATTATCTTAGTACAGTAAATAAAAGACATTCCAGAATAAATCTGATAACATGGGGAATGATTTCAGATTACAAACTACTGCCTTTGCAGCACTGACTTGATGTTATTCATGGTCTTTTCTGTTTTTCAATGCTAAAAATAATTTAGTAAGTGGTGATTTCATAGCAACCTCTTGATAGTTTTTCTTCATATACTTCAAAGAAAAAAATATATAAATGAAGTAAATCTGTCATATTGAATCTTGAATTTGCAATGCTGGAATTTGCTTTGTAAACTGATAAGTAAATTATTTAAAAATTAGATTGATAATGTAAAATGTGACCTCCTGTTAATAGAAAAAAATGGTATAGATCAAATTTTTATGTTCCAGATGTTTACATACTGTAGATGGAAGGTAGGTGAAGGGATCAATTTTTTTTGTACTACTATTCCTACTTCCTAGACTATAGTATGTGCTATGCAATATACACATCAAACCAAAGTGACCAGAAATGATTACAAGGCTGGAGGAAGTGCATCTGCAAAATTTTGTGGGTTGTTTTCAGGCAGAACTGACATAGGATTGGAAAAGAAAAGCCATATGCACAAGTCTCATAATACTTTTTACTCGGTTCTCTAGGATGACAAGCTTTTCTTATTGTTTTTTTTCCTGTGTACATCAAGTAGAAAGGTCTCTGGTGATGCAGAGTCTACATCTCTAATTACCATTCATCAGTCATTTTTGTACAAGGCAAACTTGGCCAATTTGATCATTCAGATTCTAGTAGAAGGTACGTGTCCTGAAATTAATCCCAAAGACCACCTGCCTGAGAGATTTAGGAACTCTGTGATTGGAGGAATATAGGATGCCTTCAGGAGCTACTGTTATAGTCAAGAACTTTGAGTAAACAAGGAGGTTTTAACTACAAATACTAATATATTCTATGCTATTTTTTACATCACTACTGATTTAAGAAAAGTTTATCTGTAAAAGATGTTTCTATCCTTCTTTTTTTCTTGATATTTTTAGTAAACTTGGTTTTGACTTGTGTTTTTATTGATAAAAATCCCCAAAATAAACAGCGTCTACAATAAATGGCAAGCAATCAGGAAGGCAAGGTTTTACTGAATAAACATACATTTCTATAGTAAAAGGCCAGAAAAAAAGACTGAGTTACTATTTGTTTAATCTATAATTCCCTTTTATGAAGCATTGTACCAGAACACCCTGACTTGGAAAATGTAAGGAAATTTCTCTATACAGGTGATTCAAAGAGATCAGTCATTAATCTCTATTGTTCAGTGCATCAGAACAGAAAGGAATCCCAGAAGTGTTCAATATGTAGCATTTATCTAACACTGAACAAAAGGAAACAAATGTTTGTACTCTGTGTTCACAGATCTGTGTGTGTGTTTTAAAATTTAATTTAAGTTTTGATTTCTGTCAAATTAACCTCTTCACATACATGAACTTACAGCAAGGTGTTACAGGATGGATACCAATGAGGAATGGGAATAATATTTTTTTGTCTTCAAGTGATTGTCTGCACACATACAAACTTTACAGACTGAGACAAATGCACTAAAGCCTAAAATCTCTGTGAGTAAATACCCCCTACAGCTGACATGAAATCCAAAGCTAATCAAAGTGCTTCTGAAATCTGGTTCAGATTGGCTATCGGTAGGCTTACTTGTCCCCAGGATTTTTCAGGACCAAAAAGAGTGGTTTGGATAGCCTGAGGACCAGCTCAGCAGGTAGCATTGCTGAAGAGTTGCAACCATAGATTAAATCAAATCCTCAGCATCCCAGAGCTGTCATTAGGATTACATCAAGATTGTGCAGCTGTCATTATGGTTTTACATCAGATGGTTAGTTAATTTTTATTCTCACCCCAATGTCAGAATGGAATTCCATGGCAGGATTGCAAGCTGTCAGCAGACCTTAGCTGCATATGCAAAATTTTCTTCTGGAGCATCACTGGTTGTCTTTATGCAGCCATTGTTTTAAGATTTTCAGCAGCATGATTTGTATTATTTCTGCACTTGGTACTGCATAAGACTATCCTTCCACTTCTGAATGATAGTGTATTTTGTCCTGTTTCTCACCTTCACAAAGCAGTAGTCTTGGTTCTGAGTGGAAAGTGAGAATCCTTTTCATAGGTTTGTCAGGTTCTTCCTGGAGATATAGCAAACATTGATCTGCTACACTGGCATTAGAGACAAACAGTCCTGCCAAAAGCAATTCTTAATGTATTCTTTAAAATAATGAAAAAGCCTCTTGATTAAAGTGGGTAGGAAATACTTCCAGCTTTGAAATAATCATAAATACTGCTAGTGTGCAACTTAGCCTGGCTGTGCATTGTGCAAAAGCTAGTACGGTGTAGTACAGGGGGAGGTTGTTGAAAAGGATATTCTTATTCAAATGCAGCTCACGCTATGTTGTGTAAAAATGAATCAGAGTCTTTATGACTTCCTGAGGTAGTAAATATTCATCCTACTGACAACAGGAGTAATTGTTGTGTGCAGGATAAAATCTCCTATTTAAAAGTTTAAGTTCTGTTTTTACCAGCAATTCTTCGTTATTTCCTAGTTTAACATATTCAAGATCATCATTACTGCTATTACTACTCGTGATAGTTTTGTTGCTGGAGACAGCATAGAAAATTTTGCCAGTTAACCTTATACAGAGGAGAGAGAAGTAATATAATTCTCTTAACACAGGAAGTTGCATATTCCACATTATCATTTGTATTGATTGATGATGCTTTAAAAGCCATTTGTCACTTTGGAGGTGTTTACAAAGAAATTTCTGCAAAGAGGTTCAGACTTCTCTTGTGAAGAGGTGTTATACTAGCTCTCCACTTCAGTAAAAGGTACACGAATGCCTTCACTGGTAAAAAAGCCTCTATAAATACCGGATAAAGGTTCTCTTATCACAGCTGCTTCTGCCTATGCAAAATTGTGGTTGAAATAGTATCATTTACAAATTGAATGAGAAAAAAAATTACAATTGCAAAAAAAAAAAAAAAAACCGAAGAAAAAATTAAAAAGTGAGAAAATGTTAATTTAATATACTTTAGGTGGTGTTCCATTAAAAAAATAAGACGTGCAGGATTGTGTTCTGTAAGCAGTGGTTCAAGCAGAGCTGATGAAAGCTTTTTTTCTCCTTTAGAGTCATTGAAAATGGTGTAATTTTACTCAATTTCTTTTCATATCAGGGTATAAATCAAAGTATCTGTATCAGCTCAGACTTTCCTATAATTTTGTAATGCATTTTAAGTCTTAATTTGTAAAGCTTTACTTTCCATGGCCAAGAAAAGAATCTTCACTGTTACAATGTTTGGCATTAATTAATATGCTACCAAACACATAAAAATAAGAAGTTTAACAGCTGAAATGCTATATCAGAAAATTCATAACTTATAAAACATCTATCTAGTTCTGTTAGGTAGATTCCTGTCAGCACTAAGAAAGAAGCATTATTGCTGTTTGCATAAGGAATATGATGGCTTCCCATGAAGAAAGATTTAATTCATCACAAAGATATTATGTAAGAATACCAATGGAATTGTTAATAACTCTCAAGTCATAAAAATACTAATGATATTATGCTGTGCCTTTTCACACAGAATATCAAATACTTGCAGTGAGCTATTTCAAATCTGCATCACAAAATCACTTGAAATTAATTTTTTTTCATCTTGAAGTAGAGTTGAGTATATTGGAATTTAAATATTTTATTGCCCTCACATAGTTTCCCAAAATTTGCAGCTCTCAAATAAATATTATGGGGAACACTTTTTTTTTTCAATGAATCATGTGTGTGTCTAGAAGACAACTGAAAATAATGGTACATCTTTACTTACTTATAAACACCTCCAAATAACTTGGAATATGTGTGTATCCTTTTGAAATTTCGAAGATCATCTGATTTATCTCTCTGTTGTATATGTGCTCTTTCCTTTGTTCACGTTTCCGAGTTTTCACATAGGGTCATTCTTCTCTGACATTCCACATGATATTTCCTACTTTGAAAGAAACAAAACTGTGGTCAGTTCTTTCACATGTTGACAGGGCTTATACTTCTGGTTTTTGCAATGCCTTTAGCATCAGCTGTCCTGGTAAAAATCAATTGTACCCCAGGCTAAGACAGATATGTGGCTCAGTCTCTTTATCAGAGTGTTAATTTCACATCTGAACAGCTTTTTTCTGTCTACTGCTGCTTGAAACGAATATCCCTTTCTACCAGCAATACATCTATATGACTTGCAAAAGAAAAAAATCAAGCACAGTACCTATTTGAATGTTGCAAATGTTTCATTTTTATGATAAAATGAAAAGTGATTGTGCTATGACTGTGGTTATATTTCTTGTCTGTAGTTATGAATATATAAGAAACTATAGTAATCCAGTCCTGCTTTTCTGCTTTATTCACATTTCTGTTTCTACACAGATTAGGGTATATATCTTATATGAAACACAATTTTCAAAAGTGCCACCCTTTCTATGTTTAAGTGTACACACATTATCATTCATAACTTGTAAAATATGTGATATGAATATTTCAAGCAGTTTCAAATAATAGGGAAATTTCATTGGGTCAAAATACAGTCTCATTTTCCTGTAAGGAGACAAAACCTTGAATCAGTAGAAAAATTCACTTTTTTTCTCCCTAGAAGTGTTCTTTGCATCTCTGAATGCATTTCCAAGCAACCTTTATAAAGTTTGCACAGAGTCATTCTTAATTGGTAAGGCTGTGTAAGAGTTAGGACTGTGTTTTTCTTTGGCTTTTCCTTTGGCTTCATTTCTGACAATACACAAATAAATCACCTGTTTCTGGCAAAAAAAGATATTGTATAATACCCTTATCCGATGAAATATTGTGTTCAATCTGAAATTAGCAGTAGGAACACTAAGACCCTTGATGAAATATGAAAAATGATCTTACCGGATGTGGTTATCATTAACTCAGCTTTGAAGGAAGGAAATTTAAAAATCTGTTTTGTCAGTATACCATGACCATAATAAATATTTTTTTATTATTTTTTGGTCCATATCTTTCATTTATGCTTTGGACATCTGTTCCGTTCCAAAACTTAAAGCACTTAGTTGTTTAAAACACAGGACTGTTTTCTTAGGACATTGAAATGAAAAAAAAATAACCTAAACCTGAAGTCTGGAGTTAGAAAGTTATTCCAGTTACATGTGTTCCACTTCTAAACTAGCTAGTTATGACCTGGAAATCCTGTGGGCACAGTGTCTTCTGTTTCCTTACATATTAAACAAGATCACAAGTTTTAAAGATAGTGGGGAGGACCTTGACCAGGAACTGATTAAGGCAACAAGAATTCTTCTAGTGACATAAATAATGATTGCATCAACTAAACCCTACCCTTTCAGTGGAGTAGTGCCCTCTCAC